>VYZP01028818.1:3835-41963 GCA_013400635.1 Hypocryptadius cinnamomeus | reverse complement strand
GGACAAAATATGGGCCAATGTATATGTGCATTCAAAGCTGGCATTCACAGTATTTTCCCTTAAAAGATATTGGCAATTTAAATACTTCTGGTCATTTGCTCTTATTGTACCAATCACATTTCTAATTTCTCCCAGGCTCTTCCAAGAAAATGATTTAACACACAGTGCAGATCTTCCATGTAAAAAAGACCAGAATTTTTTAATTACAGTCGTTTCAAAGGATCTAATAGCAATAAGGTTCCCATAAATGTTCAGAATCTAACCAGCTTCATAGCACTTTGCAAGGAGTAGCAATCATTCAGCAGAAATGTTAGAATGCCCTTTATTCCCTTTCTCTATTTCCCAGCAAGCATCCCAGGAGAATCATGAGTTTTAAATTTGCTCAGGCATGAAGGGATTGTGCTCCCCTTGAGCCTTTGTATTATGATAATGCATACATAAAGGTAAGTTTTATTAATTGGAGATCTGTCCACAGGGGTTACTGCAACAAAGGAGGCAGGGGAAAGAGAACAGAACAGAAGAAGGAATGACCCTANAAGAGAACAGAACAGAAGAAGGAATGACCCTACTGTGCAATGATTCCAAGATCCAAAATTCAGTCCTGATACACTCCCCTTTGAGCCTGCACCTCTTTACTTGTGCACTGATTTAATGTGAACTGTTCCAGGCAGCACTAACTTTTTACAACTCACTCCAATTTATCGTCTTTTTAAAAAAATCAATACTCCAGACTCACCTTTGTACTTATCTTAAGAATTGCTCCCAGGCAAGATTGGAATTCATTACTGTAGCCTTTGCATAAAAGTAGTGTGAGTTCATGCTCTGTGCCTTCCTAACAGCTCTCGCTGCCTTCTTAACACCAGGAGCACAGATGTGATAGATTTCTCAGTATTTTCCTCATTGCTGTCAAATTACATTATATCTCACTCTTTCTTATTTGTGTCATATCTGTGACTTCTCTCATTATTGCTTTCTTCTTATTTCTTTCCACATTTTAAAAGCTCAGGGACATACCAGGAAGTTTTGATGGTGCCAGACTCCTTCTCCCATGTGCAAACATGAGTAACCTGTTGCAGACATTTTCTCCCATCCCCAAAGACTGAGCTTTGGAGGTGAGCTTCTGCACTTTGGGAAACAAAAGCCTACATGACAAATGCCTTCTTGCTTTCATATCAGCTAACCAGACTTTAGAGGGAAGGAAGAAAATAAAACATGGTGTCAAAGCTGCTCTCCTGCTCCATCACTCACCTGCTCTGAGAGCCAGAAAACTTGTGCTGTGAAGAGAATCTGTGAGCTCTGATTTGTTAGGGGGAATGACATTGTGAAAATGCTCCATATTCACCAGAGTAAATTAAAAAGGCACCTGCATCCAGCAGATTGCCCTAATTATGCTGTCACAGATTTGTAGTGGTTTTAAGTGAGACACCCAGAGAGCCCCTCAGGGCAGAGGCCGATCCAAAGACAATAAATACTGCAAAGAGCTCTGTCATGTATCAGTGCACTTGAAGAGGGGAGCAGGAAAAAACTGGCATAGGTTAGGGACATACAAATATGCCTTCAGACATATTTGGACAAGTTAGACATGTTCTTTAGGTAGCAGGAAGAAATTGTGTTTTAAGGGAAAATAAGCAGGTTTTTAAATTTTTAATAGCTAAATTCAGTGTTATGTTAAGAAATCACATCAATAACAAAATTCCTTTTAAACCAAGACTACTTGTGTCAAATTTTAGTTTGGTATGAAAAGCTGAAGTGTGGCATTCAGGCAAAGCTGACAGAAAATTTGTTTCCAGTTTAAGCTACCAAACATAAAAAACCCATTATTTGCTTGGATCTTCTGTTGTCCTACAGAAGTTAAGATATCAAATATTCTACAAAGATCTCTTTATACTTTATTTCATATCATTTCAGTGGAACAGCAAACAGTATGATCAATAAAACCAAATGCTTTAAAGTGTCTGCAGCTTACTGGGTTGTTGCTTCTGTCTGTGATGCTTAAGCAGAGCCTTTTCACAGTTAAAAATTAAAACATTTAAGGAGCTCTTCCCTCTGTTTTCTACTGGAGACTCATTCTCTTTTGAGCTAAAGGGCACAAGCAGAGTGTAGCTAAAATAAACTTTGTAGGATCTTATAGTTGAAAGCTGTAGTTTTTAAGATGAGGTTTGACAGGCATTTGGAAAGGCATACAGTGACTTCAGGAAATTCAAGCAGAATCAAAGA
This sequence comes from Hypocryptadius cinnamomeus, assembly GCA_013400635.1. Lineage (NCBI taxonomy): Eukaryota > Metazoa > Chordata > Aves > Passeriformes > Zosteropidae > Hypocryptadius > Hypocryptadius cinnamomeus. The sequence goes on along the minus strand of VYZP01028818.1, from coordinate 39,746 downwards.
AGGCATGAAATGGGCCTCACTCTTCCATCCTGCTCTGTGGCTGGCCCATATGTTCTGGGTATTCCCAAATCTGGCTCTGAGCAGAGAATGCCCTGAACAGCAATGTTTGTGTATCAAGCTACAGCAAAGGGATCTGGGCACTTTACAGATCCCTGTTTTGCAGGAACTGAGCAGGCTTGGTCTCCTCCCTCCATTATGTTCCTGGGGCATTCTGTGCCTTGGAAATAAGCTCCATGTTGTACAGCATATGAGGGCTGGTAAATAAATCTGACAGCAACAAGCAGAGCTTGAATCAGGGATATCTGTCTCAGTCTACTATCAGCCTGGAAAATATGCTGTTTTTCATATCATGCTCACACACATTTGTCTCAATGGCATCTGAGCATCCTCATCTCCTGTACATTCACCTGGTCACAAAGCAAAGTCTTAGTATTTAACCTCATGTCTCCATTTAGCAACACCCCACCAATCCAGCTGGAATAGAATTATTCACAAATTTTCATCGAGCCCTCCCACACCTGCCACATGTCAGAAAAAGAATAATTTATTAACAAAGGCCTTGCATAGTTGATATCTCCTCAGGTAGCTCCAATGCTGCTGGCCCTCTGAGTCACCTCAGTGCTCCAGCAGAAAACAATAAGCAACATTCCATTTCCTAACCTGGCAAGTAAGGGAAAATTGACTTAGAAAGTTTAATTACTTAAAAAAACCCAAAAAAACTTATGGCACTGGTTGCCATGGCAACACATTCTCATTAGGTGGCTCAGAAACGGCATTACTGAAGAAACAACCTGTCTTTGTAACTGCTAGTCCCACAATAAAATATGATTATTAACTGTAAATGCTTTTTTCCTGTTTAGAACTACAAATGCAACAGCCAGGGATTGCTTTTGCATGTAGTGTTACAGAAATTTGTGTGCTTATAGTCCTGTGAGCTGCTGCTGAGGCACTGGGAAAGAACAAACTCTGTATGTGTAGCATATGACAAAAATGATGTGTGGGTTTGGAGAATTGGGAACAGATTGCCATAGTACAAAGTTTTATTACTCAGAAAAATATTCATATGAATGTCCTGGTCTTAGTCTTTCCTTAAAGCTTGTTTAAAACTGTCCAGGGACTGCCAATGCTTTAGGGAGGGAAGTGGTGAAGCAAACCAACCAATGAATAGAGGGCCTGGAGCACAACAAGTTGTTGCCCAAAGGGAAGGCAAGGTCCAATCTTCTGCTCTCATTAATGTGGAATCCTCACTTCCTTCTCCAAGCTTTCCTCTTTTTCTGGCTCTTCACGTTTCTTCCCCCATTTTCTCTCAGGATTAAAGCTTAGGTTAAAAAATGCAACCCGGAATAATCATCTTGGGAACCACTGACTTCCTTCCTTCTCCAAGTTTTCCTCATTTCCTTCTCCAAGTTTTCCTCACTCCCTTCTCCAAGTGTTCCTCTTTTTCTGGTTCTCCACATTCCTTCTCTCATTTTCTCTCTGGATTAAAGCTTAGGTTAAAAAAATGTAACCTGGAATAATCATCTTGGGAACCACTGACAAAGTGATGCACTGTCTGAACAAAAGCACTTTCTTTTTGTTTAAATATTTTATCATTTAATTATTAATACAATTTTTTAGAGTAGAAAAACACTACAGTTCTTCTTCCATCATTTTAGCTCTGCCCTTCAACAAACTTGATAGGTATACATGAAGCATAACTCAATTCTCAATTTTCCCTTTTCTACTTTCCTTTTCATCCCCCCTCCCTGTCCCCCAGTACCAAGCTGGTATAATTCTGCTGGCTTAAATTTGGTCTTAATTCATGCTACCTAATCCTTGTTCACTCCAGAACATTTAATTTTGATGAAACTTGCTGGGTGATAATAACCAAGGTAAGCAATGAGTTCTTTAATAGAATCTGTGCTACTTTTTCTTAGAACAATTGCAAAAGAAAACCAAGAATAGATCTGAGCTGCAAAACCCAAAAAACCCAAAACAGAGGTTCTCTCAGTAAGTCTATATTGTGCAAAACAGTTTCAGAAGAAAAGAAATATTTATGTTAAGTGAAATAAAATATAATTTTAACCTTCTAAATTATGTATGTTTTACATGGCAAAATAAGGAAGCAGAATTTTCTTCCTTATTCCTGACGAGATAAAAAGACAAAAACTAACCCAAGTTTAATATTATCATCCTCTCTTTCAACTAACGTTTCCCAAAATGATATTTTGCTGTTAAAAATTCATCTGGTAATGCTGAAGCCTTGCCCTTATCAAACAACACACTGGGATTTAACACAGCTGAAAGATTTTCCCTTGCAGTTATCCCTGGATATTTGTATTATAATAACCAAATGAAAGAACATATGTATAATGAATATATGGCACAAGTTTCCCCCCCAGCCTCCAAAAGTGCAAAACACAGCATTTTATGAGGATTTCTTTTAGCTTCTACATTCCAAAGTCTTGAAATTCAGCAAATTAGATGCATTTTCCCCACTTTACTATTGACATACACCAGGAAAAAGTAATAGGAAAAGGTTAAGGAGTAGTTTTCCACAGGACCTGGTAATTTGAGCCTCTCTAATGGCATAAACAAAGTGATGAGTGGATTGAAATTTCTAGAACCCAGCATGCAGTTTCTGCAGCACAGAGCAGCTATTCCAGTGCAATTTATGCTTGGCTTCTACCAGCTGCTGCTCCTCATGAAGGGACTGCAGTCACTGCTGCACTAAATCAGCCAATTTGCACCAGTGGGGAAAGACACTCCCAATGTTTCTGTATTGGTAACATTCAGCTACAGTGAGCTCCATAAAGAAAGATTGATGCATCAACTACATTTTGCGTTGATTTGAGAAGAATAGATCATCTCTTATCAGCTGGACTACTGCCAGCAGACCACAGCAAAGCACTGTACCACCTACCCATGACTCCTCAGCAGCTTTCCATCAACCATTAACTCTCTTTAAGTTATTCACGTAGGGTGTGATAATTGCTGTCTGTCCTGGGGAAAGAGCAGGTGCCAGGTGTGGTGTGGAGCTGTCACACTGCTTCTCACCTCTGTTGTTCACTTGGGCTGACCAGTGCTAGATCACAGTGATATATGGATCATGCCTGACATTTATCTCCTGGAAATCAATAGGGATGGTATTAAGAATCTATCCAGAACAGCATCATAACATGCAGAGCAACTGAGGAGATGGAAAGAATGAAAGGAAAATAAGTAGGGGTCACAGCTGGGTATCTGAGCTGGGCCACCCAGAGGTCAAGCAGGTCCCTTGCCTAAAGGAGCACACCAGTGAAAATTTACAAGCAGAGTTCAAACACAGTGAAGTAAGCAGTGGAACTGTGAGATGGAGATTTCAATAGAAACCTGTCAGGGCCCTATTTCTTTTCAGCTGTTAATGCTTCAAGGTGTGGAAATAATTCAGAAATTTTATGTCGTATTGTTTAAATAAAAAATCTGGATTGTTCATAACAATTTGTAAAATTACAGAGGAGAAGAAAGCAATATTTTGTTTAAGATTGAACAGCTGGAAAGAAAAAAAAAACCCTAAATTTTATTGTATTGATTTTGCTCATTGAGATCATCAATATCCTTTATCTTTTTCTAAAGGAAATAAAACCACTATTATCAGCTGAGTACTGGGGTTTGGAAAGGACAAGTTTTGCTTTTGTTCTGTCAATATATTTCTGAAAATCTCTAAGAGAGTCTGCCTGCAGGTGAGGATTTTGCAAGCAAACAAAATAAACATTTTCAAGTGTCTTTCAAAAGCTGACCTGGGAATCCTAATGGTAAGTACACATTCAAGGTATAAAGTTATCCCCCATACAAATGGCTCTGAAATATTCTCCACTATCAATTTTGAAAAAAAAAAACCCAACAGTGTATATAACAGCAACATGAGATTTCCTATGGAAGGCATTACTCTCCTATTTGTCATCCAGCATTCAGAAGAAACCTCTTTGGGTTTTGCTTTATATGAAGGCTGGGAAAGAGCTTGTCATGCTAGCACAGTGTGGAAAACACAAATGGATATTGGATTGTTCCTTTAATTCAAAGGATGAGCAGATAGTCATGCAATATTTATCACTGAAGGGCAGAGGAAGCAATCAATAATGGTTTCCCATGTGGGCCATTTTTCTCATCACTTTATAGAACAAATCCAGATCTCCAAATATGTGAAGCATGGAAAAAACTCACCCCTGCAGTCAAGGCCATTGTTAAGACTCATCTGTTTCTCCTGCCCTGATTTGCAGTCTGAACTCTTGCATTGGTTTCTGTTTTGCCCAGCAGATATCAATTACCCTGAAGCAGAGCCATGTACAGTCTTTTGAATTTCACCAGTAAAGAGGCTTATGTAGAAAAAGATATCAATGCTCAATGGCTTGGGTTAAAAAAGAGAAAACCGAACCCGAACAAACAAAAAAACCCAAACACCTAAACCTTGACTTGCAAGTTGGGAATAGTCAGTCTTTCTTACTTACATTAATCTCTTTACCTCCTACTTCTCACTCTTTCCCTGCTTTCCTTCCTCCTCAAATCCAGGTAGAGTTATTCCTGGTGCTAACAAAATTCACCAGCTTTAGCTAATTATCCCAAATATAAAACAGGGGAAGGAAGCTCTAGGAAAGGAGATAAAAACACCTAAACAGGAACAATTAGAAATAATAATCCTTCATACTTATTTAACAACTGGGATCCTTAAAGTACAGGGATTGATTTGTATGGGCTTCATAGCATGCACTGTACTTAAAAAACAAAAATCAAATAAAGAAATTATCGCATAATTTGAACTTAAGTCTTAATGATAAGTCATTAAGAAAAATGTTGTCCAGGAGCAGTTCATTATTTGACAGCTACAGGAAGGGAGAGATAAATCCAGGCTGCCTGCAGTTCAACAAACAGTTGCTCTCACCCTCAGAATGTATATCAAACCAGACCCCTGGGGTTCAGAGTTTAGCAAAATCTCTAGCTTTTTTAACTCATGAAAAATAACATTTGGCAAAATGTCATAATTTTGCTTTATACTGCTGTTTTGAGGATTGCAACAATAAAGGTATTTTCTTTAAGTGTCAATTTAATTAATTTCACAGTTCTTCTCATACCGTCCCATATTACCAGCAGCCTTTCTACTTGAGCAAACATGAACTCCTAGAATTAAAAAAACTGTTAATTTTTCTGGTTTTTAAAGAAGAAAGAAAGCAAACTTTCATTTCAAATGAAAGACTGGCATTATTTTCCACTCGCATGAACCTAATCTAGTTTGATCACAGCTTTAAAAATGTTTGGATTTGAACAATACGTCTTACACCTTGACTCAAAAAGGATCTTCTTTCCAGCATTTTCTTTTGTTTGCAAGGTCAAGGTGAGGACAAAGCCTGTTTCTCTGATTAAAATCCTTTCCTGTGATAAAAGCAACACTACAGAGCAAGAAAGTGGAGTGGAAAAGAGCAGATACCCGTCCACACATCACTACACAGCCCTTTCAGGAAGTAGGCAATGAGCAGCAGTCACGCCCTCCAAAGTGACCACCCTGAGCTTTGATTCTGCTGCTCTGGAGCCCACAGGACTCAAAACCCACCCAGTCACTCCTGAGCAAACCTTTTTGCTCCTTACTGCACCTCCGACACATCACGGAAAAACTCAGCCTGCAATCTTGTTACAACTGGAATTATCTTTAGCACAGTAAGCTGAAGTCATTATTTATTTATTCCCTGGCAGTGTAGGTGGATAATTAGCACATAATTTGAGGTTTCCTAGGCATGACAGCCTGCTCTGATAGCTGCCCCTAGTCCTGATTAAATTTCTGCCTCAGATCTCCCAGCAGCACCTCATATGAGAAAATTCCAGGCTCTGTCAGTATCAGATTGCTGTCTTGACGTTTGAAACCATCATGAATGTTTGGGGAGAGGGAAGAATTTTAGGAAGAATTTTATTTTATTTTATGAGGATTTCTGTGTCTAAAGGTTGCATGGCATTCAAAGAACCTGTAAGAACACAGATCTGACTGGCAGGGGAGCCAAAGGGATATTACACCTGAGTCCTTAAAATAGCTTTGGGAACAGAGACATGCATAGGCTTCAGAAAGGAAAACAAATTTATCTGAGTGCTAGAAAAATGAATTCAGTGCATGTAGTGTATTTAGCCCACACCCCACAGAGAATACACAGGAGCTGTTACGATGAACCCAGTGTGTATCCACATTTTGTGCCTCCTGCACTGCAGTGCCCAGCTTCCCAAGGGTCCTGGACTGAGCAGAGGCCATTGTCAGGCTCTGTGGTGCCAGCTCTGCCTCCAGGGAGGGACAGGATGGGCAGGATCCTCCAGTTTTCCCAGCAAGCAGCTCAGAGCATCCCTGAGCCTCCTCATGGACACTACGGGGTGTTGGCCACAGCCAACACTCATTAATGCTGACCCTTTTGGGGGTGTACGTGGGACTGCTCCTCCAGCCCCTCAGGAAAAGACCCATATCCCACCCCTCTGAGGCGGCTGGGAGCTCCTGCTCTCCTGGCTCTCCTCCTAAAGTGTCCCTGTGGGATCTGTTCCAGGCCTCCATGTCCGCAGGCAGCAGCCATCAGGGAGGACAGCTGCACCACACCAAGCTGCCCCTCACAGGGGCACACACAGGGACACACACAGGGACACAAGGACACAGGGACACAGGGACAGTGGCTGTGTCCCAGCTAAGGGCTGCTCCCAGGCACGACATGGCCCCTCCATAGGTGGAGAAGGCCTCAGCAGCCGCTTGCTTGAGGCCTGGTCACTGAGGGCCTGTGCTGTGGGGTTCCAGCCATGCCCCCAAACCTTGGGGTACAGCTCTGTGTGCCCACCTGTGCCCCCACCCCAGGGCAGCAGGATGGCAGCTGTGCCTGGGGTTAATGAGGTGACACTTTTACAGATGGTGGCAGTGCTGGTTTCTGCCTGTGGAGGCTGGATTTGTTCACTCCTCGTGAGACCGGCAGCTTTTCTCCGTGGTGCTGGGAAAGGTCACGGCTCTTTGGAGTCTGCAGACGGCTCTGCTGTCCCCTTCATCCCTGAGCCACTAAATGCCACTTTGCTGAGCGGCCTCAGGCAACAAATTAAAACCAGTAGGATAAAATGAACCAGCATCTCAGGTGCAGGATTCTGTGCAGATATTTATTTAAGGCTGTTATGCTCCTATAAAATACCTGAGTTCTTACTAATTTTTCCTCCATGCTGCTACTCTTCTTTTGTTCTCGTTTTCTTACTGATGGTGCTGTGCCTAGAGAGCACAGGAATAAATGACGGCCGAGCCCAGCCCAGGGGCTGTCTGGGTCCCCAATTTTCTGTGGCTCACCAGGTCAAAATTTCAGCCCCATGAGCCCTTCTGAGTGCCAGGGGATGAGCATTCAAGGAGAGAGAGAATCTGACCCCTGTTTCATGCTCTAAACAAGGAAGATTAGGCAGTGTCCAGCCACTGCTCATGCCATTAGTCTCCAGGGGAGATTATTACTATTTTTTTTAAAATTCACAATCTCTTCAGAGTGTATTTGGACATGTACAGAAGTGATGGTGGAAGGTAGTTGTGTTATTTATCTGAGATCTCCCAGGTCTCACACAGGCCTTTCCTGAGCATCTTCGCAGCACAGGAGATGCAGGACACATGTTCTCACCTTCTCTGTGTGTCAATCTTGTTCATACAGGGATCAAAGAGTTTCCCTTGGGTACCACCAAGGGACAGAGGGATTCTGGCAAGCGCATTGCCTAAATCCCTCTGTGGATATGGATTTGATAAAGACACCCTAAACAAAGACTGGCTTCTGGAGGCCAGTCCAACACCTCAATCCATAGATGTTGAATATATGCCACCCCGAACTCCCATCCCAAAATATTACCTCTCAACATCTTCATAAACACACTTTTTTTTCTTTCCTTGGACTGACCTCTTATTACATTTCAGGGGCTAGCTTGCAGAGGACAGGTTCATTTGCTAACACATGAATCATTATTGCTTTGAGCCTCTGAGCTAGCATTTTTATGAGCATATTTCAAAATGTATTTGATTGCTGTTAGAAATCATTTCAGTTCACGCTCAACAACCAGGCCAACCTAAGCCAATATGCTCTGCCTGGCACTGTGGAAGGATGTTGTGAGAATTTAATTACTAACTGCAAGTTACTGTGCATATGGCAAATTTTAAATGTAGTGGGGTTTGGTTTTGGGTTTTTTTTTGCCTCCAAGATAAAACTACCCAGTTGTTAAACCCAGTTGTTTAACTCCAGCTTATTAAGATTTTTATCTAGCATTTCTGATAAAATAGTTTCACATTGTACACCCTACAGAGAACAACATGCTGCCTTTTCCTGGCCATGAGCTGCTTGCTGGCCATAAATGTCATCCAAGCCAAAGTGAGTCCTCTTTGCCCTTCTGTAAGCCTGATTTGAACGTTAGAGATTAGATTTACTTCATTGCCTTCATGTAAGAAAGCTTTTGGAAAAACATTTGTTTTATGTGATAAGGTACAACAAAACATCACTAGAACAGAACTTAGCTCTGGCAGCAAGAGATTCACCTTGGGGAATGAAGGAGGGAGGGAGGGATGGTGGAGGTGTAGACTGTAAAAACACATTTAAAATAGTTTTTACTTATCATCTCCTTTTCCACTATTAGATGCTGTTGATGCTCTTCTACTGTTTGGCCTCTGTGCGCCATAAGAGCTCTGTGATATATGTCACACTGATATTTACACACCGAGTAAGTCAGAACCTTATCTTGAATCAGATTTCATCAGCACATTAACAAGAGGAGGAGAAGTAGGTTTTAGAGTGTTATTTTTTTTAGAGTGTTTAGAGTATTAATATATAGATGATATGTATATATGGCACATTAAACCCACAGGTTTTCATGAAGTCCTCAGGCCTGGCACAAATTAACTGATTAGGAGCCTCATTTTTCTAAGCAGCCAGCATTTTTCTACTTGAGCTGAATCTTCAGAGGATGTATCAAAGAACAGTTCTGTGAGACATGATGCTGTGTGCATTTGCCTCAAACTAAATTTATCACCCATGCATTTCTCAATGCATTTCAAAGGAAAAGAAAGAACGACAACCTAAAGGTCCACTGTTTTGACTTGTGCTCAGGCAAAGAACTTAAAAATTTACTTCAAAAACCATTAGAATTGTAAGGTCTTGAATAGGTTTTATAGTTATACAGAGTCATAAAGAGGGAGAAAAGCCTTGTGTCACCCTGGCCTGATGGCTGGCAAAAAGGGTCTCTGATTCAGGCTTAAGAAAGATGGTTTGGCTCCAGGATCAAAACATGAAGCGGGCCCCTAAGAGATGAAAAGTGTCATGACTTTTTTTCCAATAAGGCTGAACACAACACAAATCCCTCACTGCCCCTCAGGAGCCCACTGAAGCTTTGAAATTCCTTTCTTTTCAGCAAAAGAAGGCACAATGCAGTATCCTGGGTCTCAGTATTATGATAGCTTGAGACTGTGAGGAAAAAACACGGCTTGGACATTCTAGGACATATACTGAGTATTTGAAACAAAAACTCCAACAGGGTTATCATTCCAAATGTGTCTTTCCAAAGAAAAAGGAAAAACATTTTCAAAATACCTGTTCCACTTTAATAACCCTACACTCTGCTCTCAAGAGTGACTCAAAATTACTTATACCATCTAAAAGGAGAAAAAGTGGAGCAAAAGTTATTTAGGTTCAGATTCACAAAAATATTTAACTACTTAAATGTGGTGAGTTGGACCTCAACTGATCTGCTGGACTTGCTTTTGCACCCTTGATGCAGATTGCAATCTCATAACTCTCCCTTTGGTCAGCAAGACCAGAACATCCAGGATCTGCCTAGCCTTGATCTCCTCTGCAGGGTGAGAGTGGGCAGGTCAGCACCTCATCCAGAGTCATCCTGGGTAGTCCCAACATCTTGCTACTTACCTTTTTAAATAAAGCAATCAGCTTTGCAATGAAAATAGCAGTTTCTCCAGTTTAAACACATCACTTTGGTGTTTAATTTCCTCCTTTTTGATGGTAGCTTCTCTTCAGATAGCCAATGCTTGAAGTATACAGAGAATTTCAATAGTTTTTGGCAAGTGTTTCACAGCTAACACACCACAGCACTGACCTGTGTGTTTTGGAGCTCTGCCAACAGATTAGGCAGATTTCACTGTAATAAACTGCAAAAGCAGAAAAATCTTTCCTAAATCCTGATTAAAATCCCTTTATTAAAGCTCAGTTATTCATGTAAAGAACCCAGGGCCTTATCACCAGGTGAATTGCTGTGTGTCACTTTATGCTTTCCAGGTTGGATAGTGCAGCTCAGTCTTTCATTAACTCCCACTTTTCCAGTTCAAGGAAATCCTGATGTGCCTTATCCTTCCCTTCCCATCCCATTACTGGAACTCTGAGTTCTTCAAGAATTTTTTCTGCCAGCTGGGCCCACCCAAATAGTCATCTTACATCCTCCACTGTCAACAAGACAGAGGCTGTTAGGAAGCTCTGCTTGGCTTTTTAAAAAATAAATAATGTTGCACACATGGTCCAATGAATGTCACATCACTTTGTTGGGTCACAGCTTTACCCCTAAGTTCTGTAAATGACAGAATTTTGTTAGTTAGAAGGCTCTTTTTTTTCCAGTGCAGATTGTCTACATCAGTAACACACCTGAAAGAATGATAGAAAAAGATGAATCCTAAAAGGAAAATTGTAGGATTTGGTTAAGCAGTAAAAGTGGGCTAATGGTAAGAAGAACAAAGTCCAGAAAAAACTTGCACTAAATCTGCATGGGTTTTGTTTGCTGGTTCTTAGGATTACAGTTAGTTTTAAACACTGAAATGAACTCTTGGATTAATTCACAAGTTAGGTATGTTTCATAAATATAGAATAAAGAAAGGGGGTTTCGTTTGTTTGTTTGCTTTTCCCTCGACATTACAGACAGGAAAATACCCCAGTCCTTATTTCCTTGCTGTAAATTCCAGAAAATTAGTCAAAATGAGTCAGAATGCAAAGGCAAGGCTAACTACTAAAGGTGCTCAACTATGTTACAGTAAGAAAAGACAGCCAAAACAAAACAAAAACATGACCAAGCCATTATAGGCTGAAAAATCATTATCACTGCCAGTCAGTGCTCAGTTACAGGCACATATTAATGATTCACAGTCAATTCATGAAGATTTATTGAACAAAAGAGTGGCTACATCCACAGAATACATTCTTCACAGTGAAAAAACTCATGCTTAGGATAACTTCTGTAGTAAAAATGTCAGATGCAGAACTGCTGACAAAATATTTATACAAACTTAATTTTGCTGGATATTATTCACAAAACATTCATTCTAGCAAGCATATGGTACCTTCAAAGGTGATGTTTCTCCTTCCAAGAAATGCTGGCTTGATTACAGTAGGAAGTTGGGTCTACAGAATACCTTGGCTCGAAACAGAGCAGTGTTTCCACACAGCGTCCTCAGCATGGAGTTACAAAGAAATGGGAAAGAACACAAAGACTGATCCTGGGGATGGAGCTAAATTTGCCAAGGCTGTATCAGGCCATTCCTTCTGAGGCTGGTGATATTGTCACTCACTTGAAGACTATAGCCAACCCTACCTCCTCTGGGAAAACCAAGGAATCAACAGCTGCTCCTCTACTTAGGCACTCACTGTCCTTGCAGAAATTGGGAAGGAAAAAGCTTGGACATTCTCCCCCAGCTGATTCAGCTGAACCAGAGGGGTGTAAGAGAGTCAAGAACATGGGCACATGTCCCATCCTGGTCATTCAACTGCAATCCTTGGTTGCTCCACAGCCTCCTGACAGCATGAACAGCAGGGCAGGGAAGAATGAAAGAAGGACTTGGATCCTTTCTCAGATGCTCTGTTCTCCTTGATCACAAATTGCAAACTTCGTCATACACACTGGAGAAACAGCCTGGCTGAGATCCAAAATCAATGTTAAAGCCAGCAATGTATGTTTTATTCCACTGAGCAGCTCAGGAACCCGATGGGTTCTCACCCTGCTATCACCCAGCACAAGAGATGACACAGACCATCTGCTTGTGCAGTTACAAAGTTGTTTGCTGGTGACACAAAAAAAAGCATGACAGTCAGTTCAGAAATATATTTTGAAACAGGACGACAAAGGTCAAACTAAGAACAGTGTTAAAAAAGAGTTGGCAGCAGTTATTCACAGCTTTTCACCATAAGAGAACTACAGGGCATCCTATGGAATGAAAGGCTGTGGTATTGACTCACAGCAACTGTGCTATTTATTACAGCAGGATGTTGTGATATCCAGAGCTCTGAGTGGATTGGATACATACAGGCCCAGTGTCATTAAATCTAAGGGTTGGGTTGGTGTGTAGAGCCTCTGGCTTGGGAAGGCCTTACCCTGAGAAATTAGGGGGAGATATATGGTGAAAGGATCATTCTACATTTTCGCTGCATCCTATTTCATTCTTCTAATCACCAATTATTGACTGTTTGCAGTGGTGAGATGCTGAGGTATGTAGATGACAGCAGTGTTATCAATCCAGTTTTGTTTGTGCACCCCCAGGACCAAGTCTATTACGAGTGTGTGGTGACTACCTTTCAGAACACAATATGTGCAATTTAAATTTTAAAGTGCCCATATGCTTTGCTCTTCTAGTTTTCCTTTGTGTGAATCTTGGAATTTTAATACGCGTGCCCAAATGTACAATGATAAAACATGCAGCTCATGTCAGCAGTAAAATGCATAGTAATTTATTAACTTTTTCAGTGTGAATACAAATTGGTTTGATTATGTGCCACATAATGAAAAAATATTTGCAGTCACAACTTGCATTCTAGTTGCTGCATTTTTTAAATTAAACATTACAAAGAATTTGAAAACTACACAACACTCATTGATGGCCAATAGGAAACACTAATACTATGAAAAGTAATCAATGCTTCTACATGTCTTTGAAGACACTCTTGATTCAGAAATTGTTTTTCAAAATCAGGTTGCCATATATTGTTTCAATGGGTATTTGTAAGCATTCTTGGCCAAAACCTATTGTTTTTATTTAGGACAACCCCTGAACTCAATACCTTTTAGGTACATGTCATTAATGGTTTTGTAATGTAAGTCATTGTATTTTATGAAGCCATTCTGAAATCCATTATAATGTACTAAAGAGATCGCTGTAGTTTGGGATTCTTTCCAAAGAGAATTTTTGGGTATTAAGTTTCCTGTGGTGGCATCTAGATATAGAGACATGTGAATATCTGATAATTCCTTGGTTTCTGTCCAGCCTGTTAGCTAGATTTTCTAATTTGCAATACCTTTTTATCTGTGGTATGACCTCTACCATCGACTTTGATCAGCACTAAGAAGCAGGCAGTCAAAATAGCAGCAGGACAAAAATAGAACATCACTGTTAGAAACGCCTTCAATCAAGTGAATTCTGGTAGTTGTTCTTCCTCCCAAAGCCTATCATGAAAAAACAAAGGTATTTGTGCCCCAACTGAATAATAATATGCTAAACTCCCTCTGAACTAAAACTTCTATTGTAGTTCTTCTTATAGCCCAACTCCCTGGATCCTGAAACTGGCCATAATGCACTTTTGCATGGCTGGTAATGAACCATTGCAAATGAATACTGGATACTGAAGGAATTACATGCTGTGTAATTGATCTGAAGAACAGATTAGGACTGGTGCTATTTCATTAAATCTGACTAGCTATGACTTAAGTACTTAAAATTGCAGCTATCCTCTGTCAGATAGATTACACCCCTTGTCACATGGCAAGTGAGGTTTTCATCTACTAGATCACAGTTTTTTAAAAGGGACAGGCCAATGAAAAGGACTGTAAATGAAGGACCATGAAGGCTTCATCTTCAAACACATTGAGCCCCAAATTATTCGTTCAGCTGAGAGAAGTACTCCAACACTTTCAAAATACATATGAAGACCTGTTGTTTGTTTCCATATGTTGGTCTTAAATCACTTCTGTGGAACCTGAATTTGTTTTTTTGCATGTGGAACAGCCCTGAAGAGTTCTGGAGGGTGAGCACAATGAAGATCTTACATGATTGCAGGGGAATCCAGTGGGTCCTTCCAAAGAATCAAATTTCTCGTGTTTCCTTCCCACTGCAGCTTAACATGCCTCAGGAACCACCAAGCCAGTGAGGCTAGAGGACAGTTCTGGCTGAGGAACAAATAGATTCGACCAAACCAAAATTAAATTCAGCTTGGAAAATAGTTTGTAGCGCTCAAAAAAGAAAGGGCTTTTATTACCTTAGGACTAAAACTCATTTTTAGGAACCCTAACATGCTTAGAAAAGAATATTTTTCCTGCCTTGGCTTTCACAATAGTGTGCTAGACTTTCTTACTGGTGTGCTGGTCTTTCTTACCTTCTATTCTTTTGTCCTATGGCCTAGTATTTAGCTCCATAATCCCCTTAATCAAACAAAATAGCACAGAAAGCCTTTGATCTGAATTTTCTCCACAAGGCATATTACACTACATTGAATACTTTTCATGAGATCTAGAATACTGCACTGTGGGAAACAAGACTGAAAATTTGAACACCATTAAGCAGGATTTCAGATTATACTAAGGGGTGAGATACTGACAAAAGAACCATAGACTTTGGTTAAAACAGATAATACTCAAGGCTTTTTTTATTATTATTCCTTTGACGAGAGAATATTTAAGACCCTCTCACATGCAGAGTCACCATGTTAGTACCACAGCCAAAGCAGTGGTTCATACAGATAAAGAATAAAGTAAAATTAATCCAACAGATGTGTTTTGCAAATATAAGAAATTGTTCCAGCAAGCCTTAAAAAAATGACAACCACATAAAATACCAACTCCACCTTTTAAGAGTTATTTGATTTCTTTTATATTGTTATGTAAATCTCAAAGCCATTTATCTACCACAAAAACCTGTTTTCCTTCTTATACCCTAAGTCTGGTTCTTGCAAGCCTCCTGCAGCTGGTGGCCTTGGCACTCAAACCTGCCAGGACTGACCACTCTCAGACAGTGTGGCCACAGTCAAATGCTCTGCACTGAGCCCTGAGGAGCCAAATTCCAAGACAAACAATTCTCTTTGATCATGGTGGTGTCAGATGAAGGTTTGAAATCTCTGCCAGTAAACACAGATCTATCTGGTCCTCTCAGCTTCAAAGCTCCTAAACTGCCCATACAAGACTCCTTTCAGGAAAGTAGACTTAAACTCTGGTATTCCTCTAAATATTCAGCTTTCCTTTTTCATTTACCCAGGGTTTGAAAGGCTTGCTGCCCTACTGCTAACCAAGGAGCAAGTGTAGATTGCTAATTCAAGACAAGGAAAAATAAAAGGGAAAAAGAAAGCTCATCACATATCAGCTTCTGTTCAGTACTGTAACTTCATACTCTAATAGCTCACACTGATATATAATTAATTTCCACTTCCTGCCATGTTCATATAAAATAGTTAGCACTTACTCACTGGAAAGACTAAAAATGGGTGTGAATGACCTGTTACTCCCCCAAAACCTCACCTGGAAAACGAATCTTTTCCTTCTTTTGCTTTCTCACCTCCCTCAAGGAGTAAAACTCCATCAGAGCAAACAAAAGGAGAATAAAGCTTTCATACAGTTTAAAAGGTGGAAATTGTATTTGGAGAGAAGGTGAAAACTCACTTACAAACTCACTCCTGTACAAAGCCTTCAACATCTGCTGCATAGATGGTAAATATAGCTTTAAATTGTCTGATAGCTTAACATAAGGAGGTTAAATGCAGGGCAGCTGTTCCCAATCTATATTTAGCCTGAAGCTTCCTACCTGTTTTGGACCTGCAGGAAGGCTTGAATACTGAGGTTGTCCGTGATTTTATACAGTATTGCTTGATTTATTAAAAGTGCTATTCTCCCTGCAGGTCTTATTACGCTGTTGTGTACAACTCACCACAAACACAGAATTTTAAGTATTTTTGTATCTAGACTCTCACCCAGAATTATTCTTTTGTATATGTTCATGTGTAACCCGGTCCATGAGACATGAATAAAGATCAGCAATTAGCCACAAGTAAACTCCAGGAGAATTGGCTTTGTATTGCATCTTACACACTCTATTTCAAGAATAAAATTGGGGCAAAACATAGTGATATGCTTTCTAGACACTAACCAAGACTTGACAAGACCTGATGGAGTAAAAATTTTATTACATATCATGCCCTTGAAAAATTAACTTTGTTTTCATTAAATTTTGTTCAGCATGCCTTGAAATAGCAATGGCAAACGTTATTCAAGGAACAGATCACCAAGATTCATGGTACCACAGTGACTGCAATTACCTATTTTACTGGCTCAGTAAAACAAAACAAATTTTTTTTAAACTATAAAATATTAAACAGTGAAATTAACAGACACCATCTCTGTCTCTCCTTCAGTATGACTGAAATCATCTGTACAGAAAAGCTGTGTGCCATGGACCCACATCCAAAACCTGCTGATGACAGTGCTCATCAATTTTGACAGCCTTTTGGATGAGAGACCTTGTCACTGCTCTGTCCATATGCACTGACCCTGCATGAACCACTGGATACATTATTAAATTCAGATTTACAAAGATGCTGCCAATGGGTCAGCGACAGTAAAATATTTATATTTCGGAATAACAGTATTTATATATGCTCCCTACCTTTTGCTCTAATTTGCCTTATCACCAGGCTTGTGTTTGTTTTTCAAATGCTGAAAAGACTTTGTTGGTTTGTTCAGGATATTTGTGTAGACAGTGCTCACACAGCATATTTGCTCACATTTGACATTTTCACAGGATGGGAAACAAAATGGAAGATCCAAGTTTTTAAGCTCCACAGATGGCACCTAAGCCAGTCAACTTATTTCCAGAATAAGGAAGATTTGGAGTATTCTTGTTCCTGGCAGTCTCTGGAACAGCACAACAGTGACCTGCAGGACAGGACACACACTCAGGGCTTTGGGGCCAGCTGAGGCCTCCTGAAATCCATCCACCAGGACATTTACTGCCTCAGAAGAGCCAAATATCCAAGTGCTAAATTGTGATGTCTCTACAGCCAACAAATGTAAAATGTGGCAATATAACGGAGCATGTGGTTATTTTACCTATTCAACATTTATCTGTGTCTAACTAGAAGAGGTGTCTAAAATGCTGCTCTCAGCAGCTCAAAGGTTGAGAACCACCTGTAAACATTTGCAGAACAGTCTCTTTCTAGAAACAGAGACTCCTAAACAATCAACCTTGAAATGTATCATATATTATAATATATTTCCAATGTTATTTACAGATCTTCTTGTTTAGTACAATGAACCAGACATGCTGAAAAGGTAGGATTTTTCCAGTCCTCTTTTATATGAAGTACAATTAAAAAGGCACATAATTATTCACCGTAGGAGTTGTGCACCAGTCCAAAACTTAAAGCTAAAAAGCTACCCATCAGAGAACTCTCTTTATGAGGCAGTATTGGGATGTCTCCTTTGAATAGAAATCTGTCAATTCCCCTAGGAGAGCTTAAGGAATCCACTTTCCTGTTGTGTTCTGGTCTTCCCAAGATTTCCAAATCAACAGAAAACTCTCGTTAAGCTTCCCACACCATCTGCTGGAGCAAGGAAGAGTCAAACAGGGCATGAGCATGTCTGCTGTCCTTTTCTTTCTTTCTTTCCTTGGAATGCCCAACGATGGAGGACTCTTGAGAGCCAAGACCTGTTCAAACTAATTTGCTTTAAGACAAATGCCTCAGGAGATATGGCACACTGAGCAATGGACACCAGCAGGAGAGGCAGCTCAGCCCCACAGTCAGTGCCGACCATGTTTGATCCAGTTTCTAATCATCCATTTCTGCCCCGAGCACCTTTGTACGACTAATCTGAGCCCAAAATTTGCATCCTTTGACATTTCCACTTCTAGACAACGACCAGTGTCTCTGCTGATGATTGGACCATTCTAGGAAAAAAAAAAAAAAGATGGGGAAAAAAAGATTAGAGGAAAGAACACACAAGGTGGATGGACTAGGAAAAACAGTGCTAGATCTGTAAATCCTTAAAAAACATTATAAAATGCATTTCTGTATATATGAAGTGATAAATGCCCCAGAAAGTGCTAGAAATTCCTAGGAAAAGCTAGCTAATACATAAAAAGTACCAAAACAATTCCTTGATAATTGTACGTTTAGGAATTGCTGGGAAAATCCCCCCAAATCACTAGAAAATCTCTAAAAAAGCACTAGTGAATCCCTATGGAGCCCAAGAAATAGGAAATCCCAGAGACTATAATAAGGCTTTTGAAAGTCTTAAAAATGATTTGAAGATTCTAGATCTTAAAAAATGCCTATAAAGGTGCTACAAAAATTCTAGAAAAGTTCTAAATGCAAAAAACTCCTGGACAGTAAACAATTACAAGCATGTTCTTGACAATCAGGACAGAAATTGAGAATATTCCAAAACAGGTAAGTAAAAATTCCTAGAAATCATACCTCAAAATTTCTAGTAATAATGAAAGAATATTCCTGAGTAGCACACGATCCATGGAAAACATATCTGACTTCTTCAAAAAAATACTGGGGGCAATTCCTAGTATAGCACTCCAAAGGCCTCCCTGGCATCATTCCTCTCTAATTCATCTCTTCAAGGCTTTCTCAGCTCTTCCTCACCTGTGTGAAATCCCAGAACCTCTGTGCTGGCCTCAGAACATCTTCACACTTCTTGAGGGTGGGTGTCCTGCCCTTGCCATCGTCCACCAGGCATTTGGAGTCGGGCAGGAAGGCGGTGGAGCCCAGCGGCCCCAGCTGCAGGACACCTTCCGAGCTGTAGCGGACAAGCTGGGGGAGAAAGGAGAGTTCTGAGCTGCTGAGGAGCCTTTTGTCCTGCTGGGACACACCGCTCAAGGGCAAATCTTGGCAATGTTGGTAAAACCTAGAGCACAACATTCCTTTCTCCCACACTTCTGCTCCCCACCACTCCCCGCCCACCATGTCACTGCAAAAAGGGCAATCAAGGAAGTGAAGTAATCAATATGTAAATCATGCCCACTCAGCAGGAGTTGATTTAACAAGGACACGATGTCAATTTTGTCGTGCAGTTTGTTCTTAAGAGCTCTGTTAGAGGCTATTGATAGCAACAAGTCTAATTAGTTTTTGTAAATAAACATTACTGAAAAAATCCAACCATGCAACCCATTTCCAAAAATATGAGAGGAAAAAAAGAAACCATGAGGGAAATGGCAGCAAATTTGCTAACATATGCTTCAGGCCTACATAATAAAGAATGACACTCTGGTATTTCAGTTTTGTGTAAAGCACATTAAAGTGAAAATGCACGATGCTAATTTGGCAGCAGGCCAATACGTCAAATCAGACTTATCTACTTCTCACTTCTGTGCTTAAACCCAGAGTCATTAAACTAGCATAATATTTTGCCCTTCTTACTCTGAAAGTGCAACACCCAGGTGCCAAAAGACTGCAGAGTGGAGTCAGCTACGTGGCTTGCGTGCTGTCAGTCTGGATGCTGCAGGGTGAGGATCTGAGCCACCAAAAAAATGCAATTACCACCCAGGAAATTCATTGCCTGTCTGGTGCTATTGCTGTTATATGGCTGAAATTACTTAACAAGAAAGGGAAGGAAGGTCAGAAGTGCCTGCCATTTATTGGATGCCACTGACCAGTGTGTGAGATATCATTAAGAATCAATCAAAAAAACTCAAATTAGAGTCTGGCTTTCTACTGCCATTCTTATTAACCTCAGAAGAATCATGCTGTGAATAATCATTTCTTGCTGGTGGTAAAAAGAGCATGGTCTACTTGCTCCCAGACCAGATGCTCTTTGACATAGTATGTGTTCATTTTCCCACCTGCCACTTCTGTTCAGAGCAGCCATGTGAAGCACAGAGGTAGAAGAGAGCCTACATCAGAGAGATAACCACATGAGGATGCTCTGGGTATGAACAGTGCCTTAGTCATGGCACAGTCTGGACACTCAATCAATTCACTTTTGGGTTTTTTTCCATTCTGAGAGGTTAGGAGGAATATATGTAAAATAAGCTCAAGCAAGCAAAGTAATTCAAAATATGAAGGAACTGCCAGGTCAGACAAATTAACTTTGTTTTTTCACATAAAAAGGAGCTGTTAAAAAAAATGCATATCAAACACAACATTTTGTCTTTTATTTTTTTTTCTTAAATAAAACCAGACTGTATATTTCACACTTCTATTTAATGGGATGCCAGCAGAATTCAAATGAACTGCAGGTATGGCTGAAACACTGACCAGAAAATGTATTCATCTTGCAGTCTTTATTAGCTCTCTGCAGTCCCAAAATACTGCCCCACAAGCTTGTTGGCTTTGCCTTATGTAGATAATCAGAAGCAGTGTTTATAATGGGCTATCTGCTCTGTAGGATAGGATAGATTTTCCTTTTTGAGATGAGCAGCATTTTCTGTGCTGGTATTAAAATGGTCTAAAACATTCTTTGTCATCAGAATCTCAGTAGCCAGAGTTCCATGTGCTCTGAATCACAGTGGCCATGCACTTTGTTATAGAGCAGCCTGTCAGAGCAGAAAGGACCAGTCCTGCTTAGGCTTTAGAAGTGGAAGATACATTAACTCAATTCTAAACTATCTGCAGGATTGAAAGTGGCAGATTGTGTTACAGCTCAACAGGGTCAGGGATGCCTCTGTGCAGGAGACTCTTATCTGTACAATCTTGAGACAAATGGAACAGCATGGGCCTAATTTCCTGAATCTGCACTTTCTGTCAAGTTTTTATGGCTGATCCAACAGTTATGAAAACTTAGGCTTATTCCACAATAAAATAGAATTCTAAAAAACCCACCCACAAAGGATGATATCAGTTCAGACCATATTACATAGGAAAGATGCAGAGCCTGCTTCTGCAAAATCAGACCAGAAATTAAGGTTTAAGAAAGTACTATATGATTAATAACGTCTCTCTCCAAAGCATTCCTGTCTTAACTTCCTAGAGACAAAATAAACTGTGAAAATAAAATAAGCATTAAAATAAGTTGCTTATATACTATAGACTAGAAAGCAGGAATTGGGACACAGCCAATTAAAATTATACCTCCTGTGTTTAAACTTTATCTTAAGCATCACTAACGTACCCACAAAAAAATAATTCCTATTTATATTAAGACTGTGGGCATGATACACCATGTCAAATACATTCCCAGTGCCAACCAGCCAAAACCAAATGAGAAAGTTCCCTTTGTTAAGAAATACTAAATCTTATGAATTAAAAAAAAAAAAAAAAAAATCTCTGCAGGTTTTGATGGGCTGAGATCTTCAGATATCCACACACTCCAAACTGCAAGCTGCAGAACAGAAGCACACTTTTATACATCACATTGGGATGGACCTTCACTCAGTTTTTCTCTTTTATCTAGGAAGAGCTGAAGGATTCAAATGACACTGAAGCCAAGTGCTCTATTAAATACTCAATATCTAATCCTGATCTGCTATACTGATGTAAGATGGGACAATTTTCCCTTCAACATTCAGAAATCCGAGCAGAATGCAAAAGATGTCAAAGTTTGTTTATCAAAGCCACCACACCTGGATCAAAAATAGTCAGTGCTGCTGCCTATGGAATATGATCCTCCAGGAATATTAATGTGGTAAGAAAATGGCAGCTTTAAACTGGAGAATTTGACTTCAAAAACATCCATTCCTGCTAATTTTCAGTCAAGTGAGAAAAGCACCAACTGATTGCAGGTAATTGTTTGTAGGAAACAGTTACTAGGATAGGTCTGGTAGATTTCCACACTAAACCTCTCACTCTTGCTCTCCAGGCAAAAGGAAATCTTTAATGGTTCCCCAGTCCTGCAATTAAGGCAAGCTGTCAGCTGACACAGGAACTGAAACAGTGAGCAGTGCAGGAATCCCAAACACCCTACATCTCCAGAATACCTGTCCCCTCAAGGCAAACAGATCACAGGTTATCAAACTTCCATGTTTGCTCCAGAATCCCACCCACTGCTTCCTGTGAGTGGAGAAAGCACCTGCTCATCCACCCTGCTGCCCTGCACACAAGTCTGGGCAGTCACAGCTCTACCCAGCAAAATGTGAAGTACCTGCCCTCTAGCAACAGTTTAAGCAGAGCCTTTCATCTCCTCTCACTCTGTCTGTTTGTGTAGCTGCAGCCCCAGGAATCTGAGCAGGGAGCTCTCCCTTCCTTCTGGTTGTTCTCAAGGCAGAGGGAGTTCTCTCTTTCACAGCTGCAGTGCCTCCCCTCCCTCTGCTGTGAAAGGGAAGGAAGGAGGGTGGACAAGGAGGCTGTTCACCCTGGCCCTTCTATCCCAAGAAGACATTTCATTAAGTTCTCCTCTCTTTCACATACCATATAATCAGCTCCACATCACAGCACTCAAGGCAGGCTCTGAGACAGTGAATATTTCCACTGGGGCTGTGTAGTGCTCTCAGATAGTTCAAAACCTGCATGTCCTGTAACCATTCTATGAAGCTCCCAGAACAACACATGCCACTTTTGGGGGGCTTATATCTGTCCTCACAATCTCACTTTTTTTTCTTTTTTAATTTATTTTACAACAAAAGTGTATAGTACCACTGGGCTTTGCAGCTGATTGCACAATGGAAGCCACACACAGAGGCAGAGCAGTTCAAGACTCCAAATATATTTCTTTATCTACAAATCTTCTGTAGCCCTGGACTGTTTCTCCCAGCAGATCTTTTTTCCCTGAAAGCCATTAGACTCAAACTTCAGATCCAATGAACACATATAAAAAGGACACTACTTTGCTGTAAAATAGGTTTTGAAATCGACTCAGACTGATGCAAAACCTTGTCTGGATATTCTTAGTCGTTAGCTTACAATGACTTCGCTCAAGTCAAACTCATTAAACTAAATTGATGTAAACTCAGGCTAAATGCATTCCAGAGCATCCCTAAAAGAGCTTGTCCCTGTTTGAATAAAGAAATTTAAAAGCTGATATCATTACAAATATGTGATTTATCATGGTGAAAACTGATCTTGAAAATACACACAGGGAAAGGCAGTCACAGTGGAGTGTTTTTATTTTGCCACTGTAACGCAGGACAACAACATCCAAGGGAAACAGAAGGGTAAGACATAGAGAAAAAGAACATTTTATCACAGATGGGCAGTAATCTTGTTCCTAACTCACCTTTCTTTAAACACCTGCCTGACTTGGGTGGGTTTCAGTGGAACCATGTGTACACTAGAATCACTGGTAATCTGCTTGTCAGATTGAAGAGTAGGGAAAACAAACAGGGCTGTACTAAACAGGGAGAGACGTTCCCATTGGTAGGACATATGAACACCAGTGATAACCCAACTGGGGAAAGGGAGTTCCATATTTATATGAATTTATATTCAGTAGGCATGTACAAATAACCCAAATCTCAGCTCAGTAGGGGTATTTTATGTCCTATGCTTGAGATGAAAAATGTCAGAAATGGAAAGCTAAATGCAGCAGACAACTATGCTCACCCAGCCTGATTAGAAGAGGAGCTTAAAAAATGTTTATTTAATATATTAAAACGCTTGCTGTCAACACCTTTCATGCTATGTGCTTGAATATCCTTGATTAGGGTTTGTGCAGCTGTGGTTCTCACATTGAATTAATTTTGTAAATTGTGGTGAGATTATAGAAGTTTTCCAGCTGTATAATCATTAATTAACTTGGCTGCATTTGAGTGCCTCCAACCCATGCTTGTCTGTGAAATACTCAACTTAGATAAAACATCACCTCTGCCTTCACTTGGTGTTTCTTGCAGAGTGAAAACTCTTTTCCTGTTTTTTGTTGGTTTGTTTGTTTGATTTAAAGGGAAGAATTCACTGTGACTTATGCCCTCATCTATTTTCTTCCTGAAGTCAAAGTCAAAGCCTACTCTGTGAAACAGGAATCATGGAGGCAAACAAGTAGGTTAAGGACTTAAACTGCAAAATAAATTACAGTCAGAACCATTTATTTCATTACTCTTCTAAGTGCTAGCACACTATGATAGAGATTAGATGTTGCTAAGGGACTTTCAGGAAGGACTTAAATTTGCAACTTTCTGTTCCGATTAGGATGGAGCAGGAGACTGAACTCTCTCTGAGTGCCTTGACATCTCTAATGAGAGTCTTCTTGAGGAGCTAATTTACATCTATTTAAGCAGTGCTATTTTGTTACCTTATTCAAAGGCTGCTCCTTCCACCTCTACTAGGAGAGTGTCAGTCAAATACTCCATAATGATCCTGCCAAAGGTGGACATTGTGCCAGTAGGAATTACTGTCTGTCTCACTTTGCCTCCGTGGTGATGCATGAGCCAGGACTCCCAATCAATATATGCATGACTGAACCTCAGATAATTGTTAAGCCTGATAAGGTCAGAGTTTATTTACACATGAGAATGTTCATTAATATAGTTTTGATTCAGATGTTACTTCAAAAGAAACAAGGATTGCATTTCAGAAAAAGCTCAAGCCCTCGATTTAAATAATATCCAACTTGTAGAAGTAAAATCACTATGAGCATGGAAAGAAGAAATATAATTTTTAAATCTTCAAACATCTGAAAGAAAATAATAATATGCACAGGGACTGACAAAAAAAAAAAAGAGAAATCTTCTATTTTAGAAAAGTCTTAGAGGATATTCTTAATTCTCTTTGAAGTTGATGTTAAATATGTGCTTAACTTTTTGCCTGCTTGGGGAATCAAATCAGCAGCTTGATAAATAATTTCTGCCCAGGAGCCTGTTGGACCAAGGAACAGTTAAATTAAAGAGGTACCATGAATAAGTCATGTCATAGCAAGAAGAACTGCTCACTCACACAGACTACCTAAATTAATTAATCTTCAGTGGATCCCTGTTTAAACAAGTAACATGATTCTTCTGTTTTCCTGACTGGCAGTTTCAAAGTATGGATTCACATGCTGGACAACCTTGGAAAAGGCACCTGACATGACTGGAGTAAAGCCAGACATTTGCCTTTGCAGCTCAGGAATTATATTGCCAAACTCAACCCAGATACATCCAATTACTCTTTGTTTCTTCTGAATATTCTCTAAGTTCAAGGTTTCTCATTCATGATGGGATTTTCACCCTTTACCTGGGAGGACATTCCATGGCAGGGATAAAGGATGGCTTTGTCATCCTCTTCGGCCCCCTGGTCCAGGCAGTAGCCACTGGCTTTGCTGTTCCGCACCTAGAACCAGATCAGAATGAAAACACTTCAGCTGGAAATTAATCCCTATTTTAGTCCAGTTCAGTTAAATCTCAGCTGTGCTGCAGCTGCTGAAAGAAGTACTATGTAAAACTGCTCTCTAAGGGACACATGCTTCTCCTTCAGCTATGACAGGGTGCCAGCAGTGAATCTGCTTCAGGAAAAGACATTATTTGGACAACCTGCTATCTTTACACACTTTAGGTCAGAGGTACATTTTTGGCAATTACTCAAGGATCAGAACTTCCTAAAATTCACCCTAAGAAACCCAGGCCAAGTTTTGCTCCAAATTGCCAATGTGCAAACATAAATTTTGACCCTGTATGCTGAGAATGTGACTTTACAAATAGGATAGGAGCTATCCAGGATTGGTGTTGGATGTGACCTGCTTTTGTTTCTTCCTGTTGCTGATATAAAACCAAAAAAGCATGTGAAAAATTTTTATCTGAACTAAAAATATAGTAGATTGTTATGTACAGAAGTGATATAAAGCACATTGTATGAAAGGGCACAGGTTCAGAGATCCAAGGAAGTAAAAAATTCCTGTGCCTCCCTAGACAAGAAGAATTTACAAGTCTATAAAAACTGGGATGGAGCTCTTGTGAAAACACTTCCAGCCTTTCTCTTGGGGCTGGAAGCACTACACACATATTTTGAACATAGAAAAACTTTAGCGATATCGTAAACAAGAAGTTATTTAGACAGACACCTCAAAAGACTCAACAGGTCAATTTTGGTTTAGACTGTGAAGTACCTGTCTGGCCACCCCCATAATTTAGAAACAGCTGCTGCATAAGGTGTCAGAAAAAAATCAGTATATATTCCTTCATATTATAGTGTACAAGCATAACAGGGAATCCAATTGGATAAGGGGGCCCACCAACAACTAAATTTCAGGAGGTTTATTTTATGGCTTGGGTGCTATAAAGGCTAAAGAAGATGAAGACAGCTTTATGAGATGGCTTTAAAAAAAGGGGAATTGAGTCACTAGGAAATATATTTTTACTACTGTTTCAATCTGTTTCACATCTACTCAATACATTTATTTTTCTCGAAACTCACAAAAATCCAGACATATTTTCCTCCAGGAAAATAACCAGAAGAGAAAGTACTTTACAACAAGCTTGATGTCATTAGGATGAAGCCTAAAGACTAAAAGGGACCTAGGTTGGTTTATAACAGGTAAATACCTCGTGTGGCTCTATTCTATTAAAAATGCTAAGGAATTTGATATTTGCATCACTAGACTTCCTTTTTGACTCAAAAACCTTTCATGTGACAGCTCAGGAGGAACAAAATTTATTTTAGAGCCCAGATTGCTCAGGGTCTGGTATAATTGACACAACATTGGCACTTCTGCCAATGTTCCTCACTGTTAACGACCTTCTCAGAACTGACAGATACCAACAGCTCCTCTTGAATTTACTCAACGTCTTTTCTCAGTTCCTGATGGGGATAGTTATATTAGGATGCAAAGTGATATTATGGAATAAAACTTGCACTTTGTATCAATGTCTCAAGTGCCTGACTTATTTTTGTATGAATTCAATCAAATGGAAGAGAAAGGAACAGTCTCCATTTAGCTGTCTTGTGGGAAAACATATGGCCTTCAGATTTAATTGCAGCTCATGTAGACAATTATTTGAGCTCTGTTGACCACTGACATTTTCTTTATGATATCTGTGGCATCTTATTTGGGAAAATGATTGCCTCAAACTTATGTCTCAGTGTTTTAAAATGAGAGCCAAGGAGGTTGCATGCAGTTGTCAGTAAGGGTGATTTCACCTGTGCTGCAGCATATGTCGCAGTTGAGATGGCCACGATACACAGAGTATCACCATACAATATCAGAAAGCTTCAACCCATACACAGTAACATCAAATTACTTCAGAAGACTTCAAGCATCTGCCCTCATTCTTTATCCCAACCTTTTATCCCCCTCATGTTGATGCGTTACACCTGTGTGCCCTCTGCTCCCTTTGGTGGTTGGTCAGTGCCCCTGGGCACTCCATGGCTCATTGCTGCCAGTGCTGCTCACCTGCTGCTCACAGCTCTAGCCCATTAGGGCATTGTGGCTCAGCCACAGCCCCACTCCCAATCACCACAAACTGTGTGCCTACAACCTGCTGCCCTCCAACAAAAGGAACAGGGCTTCTCAAAGCCACACTCCTTAGTGTTGGTTAAAAGGAGGGGAGGGCATTTTTGTTGCCACTGCTGTGCAGATGTGTAATTGCTCTGTACATGCTGATAGCCAGCTCTGAAAGCAGAGGACTGCTCGAGTGCAGCTGTGATGTGTTTCCAAAGACATGCTGTACCTCTCCATAAGTGACTGTGTTATTGTAAACCCTCATCTCAGGGTACACGTTCTCCAAGTACCACTTAAAGCTCCGGCACTGCAGTCGCTGTCGCAGAGCAATTCTTTCAGAAACGTCTCCAAAGTCAACTCCGGGGTTCTGCAAAGCACAAAACAAATAAAGAAATCTCACTGCACTGGCTTTATGGTTGCTATCTTTACTGAAATCAAACTGGAGTTCATTTTGTATACCAAGCTGTATATTTCCCTCTTTTCCTTCTTTTGTTGTAAGCAGCAGCTCATCAAACAGCTGGTGTTGAATGCAGACAATAAATATTAATGAAAGCCAGTGGAAAAAGGACATAAAGAACAAAAGAAACCTCAAAATAAATCAAAATAATAAGAATACAATAAGAATGTTGTTACTTACAGCAGTTCTAAGTGTTTGCAATCAATCCTGAAGCCTTTGCTTTCAGATTCATTTAGAATTTAGGCAGCAATTCTGATCTAAAATATGGCAGCTTGGTCACGCTTTACTCCAGTAAGAGATTTGAGTATTCAGTAAAGTAAATGATGTCAGAACAGATCTGTTAAAACTTCAAAGTGAAGCTGTTCAAAAATCATTAAGCTCCACTAAGCATTCATATAGACCAGCATTCAGTTTTTACTAGAACTGGAGCTCATTTGCAGACTTGAGCCATAGAATGCAGTTAAACTCAAAACCTTTATAATTCTACTTCAGAATTTAATTCACATTTAAATACAAATCCCATGAAACACACAGGCTGGAAGATTCAAGTTAATATGAACAAAGTCAGCCATTTAAAACTGGTGGGTCCTGAGTTAGAGTCTGTTGATTTAAAGTGTTATAAATCATCACAGTTCAACATTGAGACAGTAAGAGTTACCTCATGCAAAAACCTTTTCTGACACTATATTAATCAAATGGACTGAAACTGGGGAGTTTTGCATGAGATCTCTCTGAAATGCCTTGTGCTTTTCCTCCAGAAGAATATCTGTACATTTTACAGATTGTTTCTAATGCAGGGTTCCAAGACAGCAGCAAATCTTAGCTCAGGGTTTATTAAGATCCCCAACAGATGCCTGGTTTTCAGGAGAGAATACAAGTGTAATACTGAACAGGTTTTCCTATTTGCCACATAAAGAGTTTGCTGTGCTCACTGCTGCTTGCTGATGCACGTTCTGTCAGGAGCCCTCAGTGCAGCATCCATTCAAATGAATGTTAATTTACGTAGTACTTGAGGCTGTGTGGAAGGAGAGCAGTCCTCTGAGGCACTCAGTGCAATAAATCATCCAATGTAAGATTCCTTTATCACTAAAATTGTCGAGGAATACATCATAAGTGGGGATGTACCAAGTATTTGGTTAACTGGAATAAAGCTGTGCTGACCTGCTGCTGAAGGTTATAGGAACATGATCCTGCAGGTGTGCCCAAGACCATCTGCTGATCTAGAGAAGCATTATGCACACATACTCAATAACCTGTGAGTCGTGAAAAAGATGGTGGGAAGAAGAGTTAATGTGAAGAAGTTAAGAATGTGGAGAGTTAATTTGGATTGCTTTTGTGGTATGGGAAAATGCATGTGTTTTACCTCCCTCTTTTCTGCCCTATTTAAAATGAGGCAATACACTGCCCTTTTTTGCAGTGCTGTTTCTACAGAGCACAAGAGCAGCAAATGGAGCAGCTATGAAAACAAATTGAGCTGTGCTCACCCTCTGTGCCAGCTCACCCTCTGTGCCAGCTGCAGTCACTATGGGCAGGTTACAGTGTGATGGCACAAGAATGAGGTGTCCACAGGATTTACTTTGTGGACATATTCTTTTTAACCAGCTAGCAAGGTTTCTAATTCCCCTGCAGAAGGTTTTTGTGATGGCTTATGCCAAAAGTACGGTACTTCTGTCATCTGTATTGAATAATGTCATGAATGCGAATATCAGCTTCCTTTTCCTGAGAGCTGATAGGTTTATTTTTATGATGCACATTTTATCAATCAATCAATTTATTTTATGAAAAGGAAATTTTAATGTTCAGTACTTCTGCTGATTTTATGTCTTTTATTGTAGATATGCTTGGATTTTTTAAAAGCTCTGCTGTATAGTTCAGTGCAGAAAACTGCATCAATAAGTAATCTCAGAGAGATTAAAGGAAATCATGTTTTGCTGTAAATGCTTATTTAAATATCATCTTTTCTCAGAATTCATTTGCACATGTCATCAAGCAAGCAAATTTACAGAGGTTAGTTTTTCATCTCCTAATTGAAAACTGACCATTTTAGCAAGTGTATTTTATGTGTTCAGACAGGGCCAAAATGCTCATAAATTTTTAATGGACACTGCACTGTCTTCCTCCTACTGTCACAGAAATCTTGTGTGGAAAACGTGATGCAGTATTGCCTTTTGTTAAGGCAAAATAATTCTCTGCAATTACCTCTTGTGCCAAAAGAAGTCACCAAAAACACATTGCACAGAGTATCCAACAATGAACAGCAGTGAGTGAATTTAGAGCTGTGAAAATATCTGGCATATTCAGACATCAAATGGACAAAGAGGAAACATTGCTCCTTTAAAATGTGTATTTTGAAAACTGTAAGGAGAAAGAACAAAAATGGGGTTTCATGTATTAACTAGGTACCAAAGTATGAGTAGATGTTTAGGACAGACTGAATCTAATGAAGACTTTGACAAGACTCCCATGACTTTGATGAACTCCAGGTCATAACTGAATATTCCCAGACACCTCTGGGTTTGCATACTTTCCTATTCTGATAGGAACATTCCTGTTCCTATTTGCTTCAGCTCTGGGCAAACCCTTGCTCTAAGGGTTAACTAAACCATCTTTACCTACAGATCAGTGCATGTTACCCCTCAGCTGCTCTCCCTGTGCCCCTTCACATGAATAATTTGGATGCAAACACAGCCAAGGAACACACCAACAGCCAGCTGCCACCTGGCTGGGATATAACATAAAACTCTTCAAGAATTGTGCTCAGTGCAGATGTAGCATGTGATATACTTACAGAACTAAGTGATAAATGGAACCTAGATTTTATCTAATATTTATATTACATGGATTCCTAGAGGCCCCCCCATGCCATCTACAATTCCTACGCACAGTGAGAAGCAGAACGTGCCCACATTGCACCTCTCAGCCTGCGGACAATAAAGCTATTTAATGTGTGATTCTTTTATTGCATCCTTCCTTTTTTATGCTGGTGAGGTCTACTGAGTCTCACGATGAATGATGATATTTATTTATGGACGTTTCTGTTGTCCCCACCGTTGTAGCATATGAACACCTCAGAGTTTAACGGCGCCCCAAATTAACGACTTCTGGGGGAGCACATAAACCTGAGACATTTTGCTCTGGTTAAATTATAAATCCGTGTCACTGCATACAACAGTCAGGACTGACTGCACAACTAAACTTAGACTGAGGAAACAAGTTCTCCTGGCAGAACTCTCCATACTGAGCATGCACCAAAGCATTTTCCCTGAGCTTTGTGCAGCTGTAGTAACGCCCTTCACCTCCAAGAGCTAATTAGGATCAGCTTCGTGTTTCTGCCTGTGTTCAGGCCAGAGAGTGGGCTGTACTTACTGCCATGGGGATGTTCCAGGCCATGTAGACGTGTGACTTGAAGTCGTCCATCCAGACCTCCGCGGCGCGCAGGGCGTTGCGCTTTGCATAGTAGTCGATGTCGTTGTTGTAGGGCTTCTTGGTGCGCTCGATGTGCGCCACGCGGGAGCAGGGCAGCACCTCCATGCTGCCCCCGCACTGCCACACCTGGGGGGCACACAAAACAGCCACGTGGCTTCTTTTTCCCCTCTAGAGATAATACAAGGGCTTCTTTGCAGGTGCTGTGTGTAGGGCATTTGCTAGTCAGCTCAAAAGGATTGCGCAATTCTCCGCTCGCTGCGCAGGGCAGGTGAGTCTGAGGGGATGCAGATGGCTGCATTAGGTACGTAAGTTTAGAAGCCATAAAGAGACAAGTCCTTCACCATAATATCACTGTTCTTGGGACCATCAGGCACAGAACAAATTGTGAGATGGCAACCTCTGCCATGGGTGCTATTTTAATCTAGTGTCTGTTACTGAAACTTCAATAAAAATCAGCTGTGTCATCTGGCTGTGTTTGACACATGAATGGGGTACTGGAAAGAGCTCTAAGGTCACCCCAGAGCCTTCTCTTCTCCAGACTAAACATCTCCAACTCTCTCAGACTGTCTCCACAGGAGAGGTGCTCCAGACCTCTCATCATCTTGTCTCTGTACCCCTGAGCTGATGAAGAGGGCTAAAAGGGGCTGAGTGGAGACTGTGTCACCCAGGCTGCCCAGACACCATGGAACCCACACTGTGCAATTTTCCCCCTGCTGATTGTTTACTGTCTGAACTCCACGGCAGGGGACAATGAGGACTTGTCTCTTTGCATCAGCAAGATCTGGAGTGATGCAGTGTGGGAGGCTTATGGATCCAGCTCCCTCAGGTCTGCACCTAGTAGAAAAGTCTGAAAATGAAAGATATTAAAATATAAGCAGTAATCCAGTACTTTCCAAGGTTGCCTTTTACTGAGAATAAAACCACATTTCCATACAAGATGCATTCCAGAACTATACTGGGGCATTCTCCACCTAACCTGCCTTCTCAAGGACAAAGATAAAGTGCTTGGGAAGTGGCAAATAAAATCTCTGCTCCGGCTTTTCTTTTTTTAATACTTTGTTAGGTAATATTTACTTGATGCTTTCCAAACAGTTCCGTAGTAAATCACCGGCTACTGAAATTTACATTTGATAAATGGAATACACTGAAAAACACACTGCTCATAAATTTGAACTGACATGTGCTGAGGGTTTCCAGTGCAAAGAGGAAGCGCTTAAAAAAAAAAACCCAAACTAAATGAAAAAAATGAATTGATTTTCACAATCAGAAGGAGAAATGAGCAGTACACTTTAGTATACTGCTATTTGCCCAGTCTAGCCTGGAAGTCAGCTATTTAATGCACAGCACATTTTTCTTTCTATTGATATGCTTAATGACCTTGTAACTCTTATTTATGTATTTTGGTACCAAGGGCAAGTACATTATCTGAGTGACAGATTTATTTCCTTTGAATGCCAGTGCTCACACAAACCTGAAAACGAAAAGGTACTAAACTGCAACATTAAAGAAAACAGTTTAGCTCATCTGTAAATTCAACACAAACAGTTATTTATCAGTGATAAATTCTCCACAGATGAAATCCACGGGGAACACAGACACCTGGCTTTGAAGGAAGCACAATAAAACAAGGCAGCAGCAGCCTCAGGCCAGATAACTCTCACTCTGTCTGATCCTGGTGCTCAGCTCTCAGTAGGGGTCTGGCTGTGGTATGACTGCCCCATCCATAATCCCTTGGACTGCTTTCCACTGACACTCAGTCACTTCTTCCCCTTCAGCCCGATTTTGCTCCTTAAAGATCCAACATCTGCTGAAGGAGAGGGGGAAAGAAGGAAGGAAACAGCCAGGAGATAGTCAAGGAAATTTTTCTTCCTTAGAAGATGCTGAAATTTACCCCAGATGACTTGTTTTTTTCCTGGGAATACGTAACTTTTAACACCAGCAGGGAATGTTTCCCTGGATAAGAATGGTATTTCCAATCCCAAAGAAAGAGAACTGGACATAGAGCACAGGGGGCGAGGAGTCAGATATCTGTGTATCACCAGGTGAACATCATCTTGCCACCATTTCTCCACGTCCCAGACAAATGTCACAGCTCCTCAGCTGTGGTCCTTTCTTTCCAGGCCAGACAAGGTCTCCTGTTTCACTTCATGAGGATCAGGTGCTGTTCACTGGAGCACAGACATGACTCAGTGTCCCCACACCCTTTCAGCACATGGCTAAGTACAGGGTGAAGATCTTGTGTCCTTCCCTTCCAGCTCAATAATTACTTAAACTTACACTAAATAGAAGAGGGTCTGTAGTATAATCAAACATGTGCATCCAAAACTGGGCAAGATCCCAGCAGCTGAGAGCCATCCTGTGAGATTTGGATGAATACTCGAGACTTGTGCTTGGAGGAGGAGGATGGGATGCTCAGCTCACCTTCCCCTCTCTGGACACAAAGTTGAAAGGCAGAAAACCATTTCCTGTCTGCTTCTAACAAAGGGTGAAAGAATGAGAGAACTTTTACTGTATGAGTCAGGTGAGAGAGGTGAGTCAGTGGCTGATCCTGAAACTGGTTGATTCCCGTCCTCTTTTCATTCTCAAAACTGCACTTAATGACCCATTTTAACAGTAGCAGACAACACATTTCTTTCCACATCAAACTATGAAATTATGCCAGGAAAATAATTACATGCCTCTGTAAAGCATTTATCAAGCAAGAGCCTTAAAGTACCTTACTGGGGGAAGCAAACTATTTCTAACTGTGAACATAAAATGATGCCCAAGGCCCTCCAAAGAGACACATTTCAGGCAATCAGAGAAAACTGCCTTCTGTATCTGTGGCTTATCTTCTGGGACAACAACACATTTCCAGCCCAAGTTATTCCTCTCATATGGAGCTGCCAACAGTAAATGTGTGTCTCAAGGTTCATTTACTGAGCTGGTGGAAGTGTTACAGCCTCTGAGTTGCTGCCCACAAGGCTGTACATCACTGAAAATCCCACTCCACCTTCCTTTTCCCCATGGAGAGACAAATCCCTTAGAGCAATTTTGGGTTTTTCTGGTTTCACAGCATGCACTCATCAAACCTGTACTGTGGGGCAACAGTCCAGGCTCCATGGAAGGCCAGGAGCAATAGCAAAGCAAGATGTGTTCTCCTTGACTTGGTGCAGCTGAGCAGCCCAGGGACTCAGCTTTGCCTCTGTGAGCATCTCACTGTGCATTTTAAGACATGATCAAGTAATTCCAAGAGACACTCAATTTATTTGCTAATTGTAGCTAATTTCTAATTTCAGCACTGCTCTTTAGGCTGCTATAAACAAAATTGATGGCAATTTAAATGTTACCATAGCCGTGTTACCTTAGCATTTTTACTGCTAATTATCTCAATCAACTTTTCTATAAACAGACATATTAAGTATTGAGAAGAACAAGTACCCACATCAGGAGTAAATTACAAACTGAGTGATTATGTTTGTGGCTTGCACTATAATGATTTACTGACACCAATTATCAGCTATTCCTGTACACCTGAGGTGTGGCTGTCCTACAGGAAAATGTTTATTTATGCAGCAGCCAGCTGGACATCACATTTTATGCATCAGAGGAAATCTGAAATGAGGCCGTGTCTTGTCTACCATGGCCTCAATTGTGCATCAGCAAGTTCTCTGAAGGCAGGTTGGGTACATTATTTAGAAAGGCTAATAAGGTGCCAAGCTTTAATTCTTGCCAAACAAGAACGAATTTTCCAAGGAAGCACATTTTCCCAGAAGTACTTTCTACTGAAGATTGAAACCATCTTTATCAGGATTTAAAAAAATTAAAGTTAAAAAGAGTTAAACAAGCCTGGCCACCACTAAGTAGGAAGTAGAGCTGGCCAGAGTGCAGGGCTAATAAATTCCTAAATCTTGGCAATATACACAGAGAGAACATTGCTGATGTGTTCTCCTGCCCTGCAGGTGAGAGCTGCTTCCAACAGCATCATGTCCTGCAGAGTGAATGTCAGAGCTCAGAAATATCCTGGGATTTAATATTTGCCATTTTTAGCATTTTAAATATTATTCCTGGGATTTAATATTTGCCATTGGCAAGAGAGCAGCTGCAGCTCCCAAGAGGCTCTTGCTAATTAAAGGGAGGGCTCTTCCCTCTCTATGGACTTGGTGCTCTGTAAAGTGAATATCACATTATTGTGTACACTGGAGTGACTGCACAGGGCTATTTAATTTGGTGCAGATGATCTCACCTTAAGCAAAATCAACAGGTAAAAATAAAAATGGCATCAGTATGAAGGAAAAAGCTGGGGAGACAGTTTTAACTTTGAAAACCTAGACTGGGAGTAAAGGTTGTGGTCCTTGAGAACTTTGTACCTTGCTGTGAACTTTGCAGTTTAAACACCCTGGTGCTCAGTGAGAGAGAAAAAGAAAAGTCTCAGATTTTCTGTTACAACTCTTTTTTTCCATCAAACAGACCTTTGATTTAAGCAGCTGGAGAGATGAGGTATCCCAGAATGTGTAACAGGGGGAAGCACACTTCAGTGTGTGGAGGATTTGCTTCCAAATAATCACCCTTTGCCAACACTTTTGTACCCTCTTCATGGACACACCAGTTCCAAACATTCCTCTCAACACCACAGGTTTATAGATGCCAAAGCAGCTCCCATGGAGTGTGACCCAGGCATTTGCAACATGTTGGTCTCCACCTCTTTTAAAACCTGACTTTTCCAGGAGAGCTGGGGTTAGTCCAGCTTTTCTGATAATATAGAACATTGAGTAATTAATGAAATTTTCAGTACCCTGAGGCTCTGAGCCCATTTTCCAT
>VYZP01028817.1:0-15125 GCA_013400635.1 Hypocryptadius cinnamomeus | reverse complement strand
TCTCCTGGCCCCTGCTTCAGTCTTATCCAGCCGAAATATTCTTATCATCTCGAAATATTTGCCAATTTTACGAGCCACACCTCTGTCCCTCGGTGGAGCTTTCACTGTTTTCCTAAAACATTTCCCTGCTGCCTCCCCTCAGGGCTCACCCCAGGGATGTGGGGAGGATGTGGGGAGTGTTGCCACTGCACAAGACCACACTGTCAGTCATTGCTCTCCTTTTCTGCTGCAAAAATGTTTTTTCTTTTCCCCTTTCTAAAGTGCTTTGGCATGGCTGGGTTTGGCATGTTAACTTCTGTAGTTGGTTGTCACTGTACCTGGGGCCTGCTGCAGGTGACCGTGTCCCCTCTGTCCCTTACAGCTGCTGAGGCCTGTGTACCAAGAGGACAACACCGCTGTGGGTGAGTTTGCCTGTGCTGGCAGTGCTGCTCAGAGCACCCAGCTCTAAGCTGGCCTTCCTGGCACCATCAGCTCCTTGTCCCAAGCCCTGCAGAGGCCGGGGTTTGAGGGCAGGAGCAGCAGCCCAGGGGTTTTGGGATCATCCTCCCACTGTGGCTCAAAGCCAGAAGCAGAGGGGAGCGAGGCACGGGGTGAGCCTCACGTGAGAGGGTCTGGGGAGCTCTCAGAGGGCTCTGCTGGTGGGGATCTCCCAGGGCAGGGTGAGAACAGGCAGCGGGAGAGCTCTGAGCAGCCTGGCTCCCATGTGTCCCTGGGTCCATGACGTGTTTTCCTCATCCATGAGGCCTTGCTGGGAGAGCTGATCCCTGCTCTGAGCCCCCTTCAGTGCCACAGGAATGAGGGGGGCTGTGGCTCACATCAGTGCCAGCAGTTGTGCCACATTTGGGGAATATTCAAGCCCTGGGCTGCTGCAAAGTCTCTGGGCCAGCTCTCCTCAAAAGACCCTTGAAACATAAACTCATAACATAAACCACAGCTGTGACAGGTAAGGGATGTGTGGGATGCCTGGAGCTCCCTGGGGATGGTTGGACTTGTGGGAATAGTGGGCTGAGGTGGGTGGCAGGGCTGGGCACTGCAGGAATCCAGGCCCATGTGGAAATACCCCTTGTCTGCTCATGGATTTGGGAGCTTTGGGAGGCTGTGCTTGCCCTGGCCTGTCTGGATGCCCTCAGGATGAGCTGTGGATCCCCAGGAGAGCTGAGCTCCTGGAGGTGTGTGAACCCCTCAGCATTCCCTGTCTGGTGAGGGCACAGCTGGAAAACTTGGTGCTGTCTCTGAGGTGGGGCTGTGTCCAGAGAAAGCCAAGTGTGGGGCTGGCAGAGCCATGGGGGGAGTGCTGGGGAGCAGGAGGGAGCAGTGTGGGCCAGGCCCCCCTGCCTCGGGTGCTCCCAGCCCTGGAGCTCTGCAGCCAGGAGAATTTTCCACTCTCAGCTGCAGGGGATGTTTTGTTCTGTGGATAATTGCAGCTCTTTCCTGCTGGTTGTGGATCCTGTGAAAAGATGAGCTGGACCACGGGGACTTGTTCTTACAGTGGGGTGGGATTTGAAAGGCTTGGTCTTCTTCCTGTAGCAAATTTTGGATTTTCATGGATTTGTTTTTAATTATTTAATGTTAAGTTTAGAGGGAGGAAGGTATGAGTTAACCTGAGCAGGGATGAAGTGTGGCAGCACAGAGCTGCCCACCCAGTGGCGGGAGCTGACATTTGGGTGTGTTTCTGTGCCAGGACCTGTACAGGTGATTATTTCCTGTGATAAAATGAGGTGATTTAGGGATAAGAGCAAAAGCAAATCCTGAAGAGCCCAGACAGATCTTATCTGGCCTGTGCTGAGCTGTCTCTTGTGCTTTGATGTTATCTGGCAGTGCAACCAGGAAAAAGGGAAAAGGGAAAATGTCAGGATTAATGCACTTAGAGGTGGAAACAAGCTCTTAGGTCATGAGGGTGCCCCCAGCAAAGGCAGCTGCTCCAGCTAGCAGTAAACAGCCGAGCTGGCTTCCCAGCCCAGGCTGGCTGCCTCTGCTGCCTTTATCTGGGAGTAAATGTGCTATTTCCTACTGCTTAATGGAATATGTAATGCTGGGCAGGTTTGTGTGTTTGCTTTGGACCAGACCTTATCTGCCCCGGGCCATGGTCAGGAGTGTTTTGGCTCATTTCTGCCTGGGAAGGTTCTGGGCAAAAAGGTAAAAGGCTCTGTGGTGGGAGCAGGAGCTCCAAAGAGCTCTGTGGTGGGAGCAGGAGCTCTGGGGTGGCTGCAGGGAGGGAAGGAGAGATGCTGGGAGTTTCCAGGGAGCTGCAGGAGGGATGCTCATTCCTGTTCCTGAGACATCCCTGTGGGGGAGAAGGAGAATGCTCAAGCTCCTCACCTGGATATGTTCAATCCCAGTGGAGAGCTCTGCCTGCAGTCCCAAGCTGGCTCACTTCATCAGCTACAGGAGGAGGGAGGAAGAAAATATGTTGATTTTTCAGTGGGGCTTCTTCAGAAGTTGTGAATTTTTGGTTAGAGAGCCGTGCAGTTCCTGTTGGATCTGTTGTCTGTGAGTTTTAGGGCAGGGCACAGGTTGCTGGTGTCCAGCAGGATGTGGTCTGGGCTCTGCCTGAGCAGCTGGGGTGGGAGGGTGCAGGAGAAAGGCTCCTGTAATCCCTCCTTTGAGTGAGGATAACTCTCTTCAGGGAAGAGGGACAGACTGAAAACCAGTCAGGCTGCTTGGGCCTTTTCCAGCCCAGAATGTAATGCTGAAAAACAGAGGATGATGTGATGCCAACCTCATGAACAGTGAGGTCATCCTTTATAAATACACCCAATGTCTGAGTAACAACTGCTGGCAGCAGCAGGGATTGATCCCAGCCATGCATGTTTGTTAACTTCTGCCTGTTTCTCTGACACCTCCAATCTCAGCATCTTCTGAGAACTGTCATTAACCCACTGCCCCATGTCATGGCATTCCTGCACTTTCCATACCCAGAATCCAGAGCAGGCAGGACCTGTGTGGATAAAAATGTTGAAGTTCCTCTCCAGCAGCTCCTTCAGGCCCTGCAAGGGGCTCTGAGCTCTCTCTGGAGCCTGCTCCTCTCCAGGTGAGCAGCCCCAGCTCTCCCAGCCTGGCTCCAGGGCAGAGGGCTCCAGCCCTTGGAGCANGCCCCCAAAGTGCTGGTGTTCCCCATCTTTGTGCAGGTCAGTGCAGCCAGAGGGGGCTGGGATGTGCTCGGTGCCCAGGCTGGGCATCCATGCAAGCATCTCCCTCCCAGCAGGATCCCTGTCATGCTCAGCTCTCCTCTGGAGCAGGCTGGACTTGGCACAGTGCTGGGGGCTGCCTCAAAGGGAATTGTGTCCTGCCCAAGAAATTCTCTGTTGGATTTTTTTTTTCTCCTTTTCAGCTTTCAAATCTGGCCCTTGGTACTTGCTTGGGTCAGGAGGAGGTGTCCCAGCTTTTGGGCTTCAGAGCTAACTTTGGAATTGCAGCTCAGTGTGGTTCTTCTTGATGGTTCTTTGTACTGTCAGTGTGT
Organism: Hypocryptadius cinnamomeus; assembly: GCA_013400635.1. Classification (NCBI taxonomy): domain Eukaryota; kingdom Metazoa; phylum Chordata; class Aves; order Passeriformes; family Zosteropidae; genus Hypocryptadius; species Hypocryptadius cinnamomeus. The sequence continues at coordinate 11,665 of VYZP01028817.1, read as the reverse complement.
GCAAAGGGGTTTTAGTTTAGCTGGTGGTCACACTAAAATTTGGGCAGCCTGTGCCAGGGCCTCACCATCCTCACAGGGAAGGATTTCTCCCCAATATCCCATCCATCCCTGCCTCTGGCAGTGGAAGCCATTCCCTGTGTCCTGTCCCTCTATCCCTTGTCCCCAGTCCCTCTCCAGCTCTCCTGGAGCCCCTTCAGGCCCTGCAAGGGGCTCTCAGCTCTCCCTGGAGCCTTCTCCTCTTCAGGTGAGCACTCCCAGCTCTCCCAGCCTGGCTCCAGAGCAGAGGACAAGGATTCAGAGCAGTAATAGTTTGACAGGGAATGTTTTGTCTCTGCAGGTCCATGAACTGTTTTTAGACAGTAGCCCTGAATTTGGTGGTAGTAGCTCTAACTCCCTCTGTGTCCTTCATTTTGTCCTTCATATGGCCAGAACCCCAAAACTCTCATCTGCTCCATGTATTTAAGTACATTGTTGAGGGATCCCTTCCTTTCTGAGCCTGTGGGGAGCCCTTTGTCCTCCTGTGCCAGTGGCAGTGGCATTGTCACCTCAGCTCAGCCTGAAACCGTAGTCCACATTCCCTGTCACTCCAGCCTGAGCTGTGGGCTGCCTGAGGCCAGTGTGGGCTGGGCTGGAGCTGGGGACAGTGTTTGATCACCTCCTTCCCCCTGATGGCACCTGGCCGAGCCCTCAGCTTGTGTTCACCTGCTGGGCTCTGCACGGTTGGCCTTTGGCAGAACACGACCGGCACTTTCTGCCTCCTTACTCCCACACCTCATCCTGGATTGTGCCTGGGAATCTGCCACTTCAGGAGCTGCTTTTTCTCTCTGCACTCTCACACCTGCAGGGCCCTGTGCAGATCCCCTGTTCCCACTGTGCTGCTCCCAAGGGTGCTCCAGGCTGGTGCTGCAGGGTTTGTTGTGCACTCAGGACACGTGAACCTGTCCCTTTCTCCAGCACTGACTGGGGAGCTGGGTGTGACACAGGAAGGGACAGGAATTCTTAGAAGTTGCCTTAAGAGAGATGCACACCATCAGGTACAAATACTGGTGCCTGAGGGACGTGGGAACCTGACGTGCCAGCACTGTGGTTGTGCTTCCTGCTGACAAACACCCATAACGCCCCCGTGCAGAGCAGCCCCCATCAGAGGCAAGGGCTGCTGGTCTTTTCACAGCTGGGGCTGGTGGAGGTGTGAGTGCAAGGCTTTGTTTTCTCCTCTGACTGGACTGCAGACTTTGTGTCCTTCTGAGCACAGTGCGGGGTGGCTTCTCCCCAAGTGAGTTACAGCTCAGAGTGAAGACAAAGTGGGTTTGGTGGGTGGAAAGTGTATCTCACTAACCACACTGCCACTGGAAGGTTTGACTGTTTCTTTTGTTTCCTTTTTTTTTTTTTCCCATCCAAATGTAGCCCCTGGATCTCTGCAACCCAGCCCGGACTCTGCTGCTGTCGGAGGAGCTGCTCCTTCACGAGAGCAGGAACAGGACTACACAGGTAAAACTCTTCCACATTGTCTGAGCTCTCCAAACCTGCTCTGCTTCTGTCTTACATAGAGGATTGAATCGTAGCATCACCATGCTTTGGGTTGGAAGGGACCTCAAAGCCCATCCACTCCCATTCCATGGGCAGGGACACCTTCCACCATCCCAGGTGCTCCCAGCCCATCCAACCTGGCCTTGGGCACTGCCAGGGATCCAGGGGCAGCCACAGCTGCTCTGGGCACCCTGTGCCAGGGCCTGCCCACCCTCTCAGGGAACAATTCCTAATTCCCAATAACCCATCCATCCCTGCCCTCTGGCAGTGGGAAGCCATTGCCTGTGTCCTGGCATTCTACACCCTTGTCCTTGTCCCCAGCTCTCCTGGAACCCCTTTAGGCACTGGAGGGGACTTAGAGAAGGGACTGGAAGGGACTCCTCATTATCTGGAGAAGGGAAATGTTTCATTGTGCAGTGATTATATTGATATGATGCTTGGAAAGACTTTTGGACAGTTTATGGTGGGATAAACTAAATATCAAAACTCTTCTGTGCTAGAAATCAACTGTTGTTCCTGTTGCCTTTGGGCTCACAGAGAGGAAACTGTGGGTGGCAAATGCACATCAGTGACAGCCCAGCAGACTCAGGAGGAGGGGGTTTGAGGATATTTTGTACCAGGTTAGAGAAGCACAGAATGATTCAGGCTGAAAGGCATCACTGGAGGTCATCCAGTCCCATCCCCTTGTTCAGGGATCCCCTGAAGTCACTCAGGATTGTGATGGCTTTGCAGCATCTCTAGGGAAGGAGAATCCACTAGAACTAGAACTGGAACCAGACAGAGAACTTGCTGCAGATGTTCTCAGAATTTCAGTTCCTGAAACAGCTCACAAGATCTGTCCAAATTCCTCTTGCTCTTCTTACTTCAACTTTTCTGCCATTCTGTTGTTGGAGAGCTGTTGGAACTCTGGGGACACAACAGGACTTTGGCACCCTATGGATGAGACAACTCTTACCATCCAAACTGGCAGGGTTTGGATGTGTTGATCACATTTGCTGCTGGCTTCACTTGCATCCAACTGCAAAGTCTGCAAAGCCTTGGAATTTGGGAGACAGGCAGAGCCCACTCATGCACTGCTAACCAGAGCCATTTCTTCTGGGGTAATTTCAGAGGCTCTCACAGAGTAATTTGGGGTTGAATTCAGTAGGAATCAACAATGTCTCATCTTCACAGGTCTCTAGAGGAAGTTCTGCTTCACTAGTTTTAGTTTCTTGGTGTCCAACAGCAGACAGCCAGAGCCACTTCTCATCACTGCCCAGTACAAACCAGTAGAGGGTTGTGCTAAGTGACTCCTCTGTTTTCTGGTTTTCATTGTGTAATTCATCCCTTGCTTTGACTTGAATCACTTTTCATTTTTTTCTGCCAAAAAGTACATGAAAATACATCAAAGTGCATGAAAAATTCCATGATTAATTAGAAAACTTTGAACTAATTTTTAACTAAACCCCTTTCCCTGTTTGTCCTGCTGTGCTGTGCTGCTCAGGGTCGTCTTCTGGGCACCTGCAGGAATGAAACCCAGGTAAACTGCTGGTTGTGTGGCACAGCTGTGCTGGATGGCTTGGGAGTGCAGCTGAAGTCAGGGAGCTCCTCCTGGCTGGGTTGGAGGTACCTGCCTTCAGGTCAGACTCAGATATTTGGAGTAGCAGCCAAATGTGGAATATTTATGGATAACTAATGCTGTTTGCAGTCTGGGTGGGGTATTTGTGCACATGGGGGTGATGAAGAACCCCAGGAGAAGTGTGTTTGGAGGAGGGTCCTGTGGGCAGGGTCAGGAGGAAAATGTCTCAGGGAAAGGACTCTGCTTATGATGCTCTTGGGATGAGCCTGGAGCTGGGAGAGGATTTCCCAGCTGGAGCAGGTGCCAGGAAAGGGCAGGATGCAGGCCAGGAATGTGAGGCAGTGTTTTGGAATGCTGGTGCCCTGGGGCTGTGCTGTCTGGGTGAGCTGGCACAGGGGCAGGGCAGGAGGGGCTGAGTCAGTGGGGTGAGAAATGAGAAGTGCTGAGGGGAAACAGCCCGTGGTGCTGAGCCCATGCTGGCAGTGACAGTGGAGAGAGCAATGCTGGGATGTCACCTGTGGCCCTTGGGAAGGCTCTCTCATGTCTGAGTGTGTGCAACAGGCATGGAAGGCTTTGTGGAGCTTCAAGGAGCCCGTGCAGGTCTCTCTGGAGTGCCAGGCTCTGCTTTGGTCCTACTGAGCTGTGAGGGGAGAGAACCTGAACCTCTGCAGCCAGCAAGACCTAAAACAGCCTGAACACCACAGAGCTTCCCCTGGTGCAGGAGGGCTCTGACTCCTCTCTTTGCTGGACTTGAGTTCTTTCCCCCTCTGCCTTCTCTGATGCCTGGGCAGAGGCTGTCTTGTGTCCAACCAGTCCTTTCTTCCTTGCTCCATGAGGTTTTCTGTTTTCCCACTGCTCTTCCCACATGGCCTCTCTCAAGCTCGGTTCCTGTGCTTTGCAGGACTGTTCTCTGTGTGTTATTAATCTGCTTTACCTGAGAGTCTCAAGAGAGGAGGGCCTGGGTGCAGGGGCTGGAGCTGCAGGTCCTGCTCCTTTCTTTTTTTCACAAAGCCCCAGAATCTTTTCCCTGTGGCAGTTTCCACATCAGGCACTGCATCCTTGTCCCTGAGCAAACTCTCTCCCATCTCCTGAAGGAGTCAAACTATCTCTCTGGAGGCTTGCCAGGGTCTGTCCTTTCCCTGACCTTACCTCTGGGGCAATCCTTATTCAGGCCTTAATCACATCCTGTCTAGACTTTGCTGCAATTCCCACTTTTGTGGCCTCCTGAAATCCCTCCAGCCCGTGGAGTGCCAGAGGAGCCAGTGGGCGATGGCACACGGGGTGTCCAACGTGGCCTTTGGCCTTGTCCATCCATCTCCAATGGACTGGAGGCCTCCCAAAGTCCTGAGGTGTCTGCTCAGTGTGGGCCATGCTCTGCCCTCCTCATCCCTCCTTTCTGCCACTCTGGCAGGGTCTGCAGGTCAGGATGGGCCTTTGGAGTCCTGCAGCTTCATGGATGGGCTTGGCTGGGTTTATGTTCCTCTCTGTAGAGCAGGAGGCCTTCTCCTCTTTCTCTCTTCAAGGCTGCATTTCTGGGCACCTTTTCACAGTGATTTTGTTGCCACATTTTTCTTCCCAAGGTGTGATGTTGGCTCCCTCCTGCCCAGGGCAGGGCTCAGTGGCAGTCCCAGGGTTATCCCCCCTTGGGCAGCACACTGGCCCATTGCTCCCACCTTCCCTCTTGGCCTTCAGTTTCTCCTGATTTTCCTCTTTAAATGCGTCCCTGTCTCCTGTGCCAGTGCTTTGCCAGTTATGTCCTGTAGCTGCTCAGGTCCCTCAGCAGAAGAGGCTTTGCTGTTTGTGGTGCAGAGCACACCCAGATGAGCAGTGTGGAGACATCAGGGTCAGCCTCTATGAACAACTTCTCCCCCTGTAAAATCTGTTCAGAGCCCCCTGAAAGGTCCATGTGACAATGGCCATGTGGCCTCAATCATTCCAGCAATAACCCAGGCTACCATCTCTGTCTTGAGAGAGTCCTTCTGTCCTGGCAGCTCTTGGATTTCTGACCGTGGGCTAGGAAATTACTTCTGCTAAATACCCAAAGCTACTTTGACCCTCCAAGGAGCAACTCTGGTGAATTCTGTGACTTGCCTGGGTGAGCCCAGGCATTGTGTTTTTTGTTTGTTTGCTCTTGACTTTTAGGAGCCCTGTGTTTTTTCAGGGTAGATCTGTTTGCCAAGGGCTGTTACAGACAGGTCACCACCCGTCAGTGTGGGATGGCAGCCCAGGGCAGAGCTCCACGTTACTCCTCCAGTCTCCCCTTATCCCTGCTGCCCTGGGGTCATCCCTGAGTCCCCTCCTCAGCTCCCAGGTGTCCAGCTCCAACCTCTGGGTCTGCCAGAGCCCCAGGCCCTGCAGTGCTGGGCTGCCTGTGCCTGTGCCTGTGCCTGTGCCTGTGCCTGTGCCTGTGCCTGTGCCCCTGCCCCTGCCCCTGCCCCTGCCCCTGCCCCTGCCTCTGCAGGTGGAAGGGACACTTTTGTTTTTCCTCCCAACAGCCTGGAGGAGCAGAGGCACCTCTATCAACTGCTCTCAGATCAAGTGTCTTCCTGGAAGCAGCATCTGACAGAGATGCTCCTACAGAACCTGCACTGGATGTGCTTTTACCTTCTACATCCTGAATACAATCCGTCCCATCTTCCTGTAAAAGCTCAATGCTACCTGTAAATTCTTAGCCATGTAATTCCATTTCCAAGATTCTCTATTGAAACTTCCTTGGTTTTGAAGTGACTTTCCTGCTGCTCCCAATCTTTTTTTCTACCCTTTAAACTTCCACAGGTAGTAGGCTTTCAGTTTCTTTCCTCCATTTCTGTGTGACTGTTAGCTGATCATGCTTTTGTCTCCTTCACTTTGGGTTGCTATTCCCAAAATCCCTTCAGAATCTCTTCTTTGGGGTTGAGGGACCTGAGATGGCACCAGACATGTCCCAGAAAGTGGCACACCTTTGGCCACCTTTGGCTCAATGTGTGCATGGGATGAAGGTTATAGTGCAGTTTCTACCTGGTTATTCCTTGTATTACCAAATAGATCAGAAGGAATCAAGAGGGTGGATGTGGGCACAAGGCCAGCAGAGTGTTAAGAGCAGAGGAAGGGATTTTCCAAATAACACAGAGAAGAACATCCCCTCCCTGGTTTCACTGTCAATTAAAGCTCCACCAGCAGCTTTGTACTTACTGAGAATCCCACAAATATGAACTTGCACTGCAAGGAGAAATCTTGTGGCAAGGTCTTGGTTTTGGATTTGGAGCCAGATGCTCTTCCCTGATGTGAGACTCCCCAGCATGTGACAACTGTTACTCAGCTTGTCTTCCTCAGGATGTGTCCATCAGCCACAGACACAAACTGTGCTGTCAGCTGGGACTTGGTCTGTGTGGGAGCAGAGTCACCTCCCTGTGCTCCCTCCCACCCCTCTGGGACTCTTAGTGTTGTCTCCTTTTCCAAAAGCATTGCTAAAAAGACCACAAACCCTTCCTTGCTGTGGCTCAGTGTTGCAAAGCTTTCCCTTTGCTGTGGAAGGTTTTGGGGGCCACCCCAAGGCCCTCACCCTGAGCAGGTCTGGCACCCGCTGTGCCACTGTGCCACTGTGCCATTGGCACCTTGCAGCTGCTCCCTGGCATCTCTGGTGACCAGGGACAGGAGCCAGGGAACGGCTGGGGCTGGGCCAGGGCAGCTCAGGCTGGAGATCAGGGAAAGGCTCTTCCCCCAGAGGGTGCTGGCACTGCCCAGGCTCCCCAGGGAATGGGCACGGCCCCGAGGCTGCCAGAGCTCCAGGAGCCTTTGGACAGCGCTGCCAGGGATGCCCAGGGTGGGGTTGTTGGGGGGTCTGGGCAGGGCCAGGGGCTGGGCTGGGTGATCCTGGTGGGTCCCTTCCAGCTCAGAACATTCCATGATTCCATGATTCTGTGATTTTTGAGGCTTTCTGTGTGCCCCAGCTGCTGGAGAGCAGGACAGGCTCACACCTCAGCTTTGGCACCAAGCTTCTCATCCCTGGGGGGCTTCTGGGTCCAGGATCTCCAGTGCAGTGGAGAAACCCATTCTTATTTTAAAGGTCCCATTAATCTGAACTGATTGGACTGGGGACCTCAGGCAAGACTTTTCCCACTGGTCTGGAGGAGCCCCCAGCCCCTGTGACACTTGAGGCACTGCTGGAGCATAGCCCTGGGAGACACTCGGCTGGTGTTTCCTGTCCACCCCCACCGTGGTTTGAGGTGTCAGGTTTGTCCCCTGCAGCTGCTCTCTGTGGGTCCTGCTCTTGTGAAAACAAAACTTTACTTTCTCACTGAGAACAGCGAGGAGCTCCTCTGTGAGGGTGATCAGAGTGATCAGATTTGCTTTCAGGCTGCAACTTCTGCAGCGTGCTGGGATTAGTTGGCAACTTATTCCCTCCTCCTGCTGTGATTTGTAACTGGTGTAAGTGGGAAGTGACAGGAGGGAGCAGAGAGGGTGTGTTTGTGTGGCGTGGAACTGTTGGGCAGGTTTATCCCTCCTGTCACAGGACTCCACAAGCCTCAGGAAGCCACTGCCAGGTGAGGGGAGCCCCATCCGCAGCTCGCTGGGTGCAGCAGCCACCAGCTCCTTGGGAAGGGCTGTCTGGGTTCCCTGTTGAGGCTGGTTCCTCTCCCCAGGGCAGAGGACATTTCCAGGACCCTGTCTCAGTGCCAAGAGATGAGCTCCCTATAGCTTCTCCTGTGCTGCTCCTGTGCTTCCAGGTGACTCTCTTTGTCTACTCCGACCTGCTGCTCTTCACCAAGGAGGATGAGCCCGGGCGCTGCAACGTGCTGAGGAACCCTCTGTACCTGCACAGTGTCAAGCTCCAGGAGGGTGAGTGTCTGCAGCAGCAATTGGAGGCATTTTGGAGGTTTTCTGGCTGTTAGCAGCGAAGGTTTCTGGCCAGCAGCACCCCACTGTCCTGTTGTTTCCAATGCCACCAACCAGTGCTTCCAGATCATCCTTCCTGGGGTGCCAGCATCACCCCTGCTGTCCCTGCATTTACCTGGGAGCTCCATCTCCTGGGACTCCCCAGGAGCACCCAGGCCCTTTCCAGCCTTTCTGGGTGCATGTCTCAGGATCTGGGCTGGCATTCCCCAAGTGGTGTCACACTGTCACAGCAGGGACTGGCCAAGGCTGGGAAAGGGAACTGAAGCCTTGAGGTTTTCCCCATGATGCCTCGAGGGAGTTCAGAGATTGGCTCCAGGCGTGGCTGGCCAAGCTCTGCTGACCTTCACTTTGCTGCTTTGTTTTGCTACTTCTCTCTTCAGCTGCTCACGGTTTCCCTGTTGCTCACATCCATCCCCCTGCTCACCCCTCTGGGGAGGAAAGAGCAAACGCTCAGAGCAGGGCTGGGGACCTTGCCCTCACCCTGCACCTAGGCTGACACCTTTTGTGTCCAGCTGAGGACTTCTAGGGCAGGGGTGACTGGAAATGGGTTATTTCAGGCTGTACAAAAGACTCCCTTTAGCTCCTCGTGGTCTAAAGAGGAATAAGGGAATTGCTCTACCACATCCTATTTGCTATGGTGGAGCCACTTCTTGGCCCTGGGCCCAGTTTCACCTTGTTCCTTGTGTGGTGTGGTTGCTTTTTGGGTATGGGCTTGTTTTATGTACAGTTACCTGACTGTGCCACAGCTCCTCCTCCAGCCCAGGCAGCTGCCCTGGGACCCCACAGGGGAAATGGGGACGAGATAGAAGGAAAAACTTTCCTGTCATGAGGTTGGTCAGATGTTGAGTTGCCCAGAGAGGTTGTGGGATCTCCATGCCTGGAGGCATTCAGGACTCCTGAGTGCCCTGGTCTGGGTGCTTTGGTCAGGGATTGGACTCCAGCGCCCACCAGAGGGGCCCCTTCCAACCCAAATTACTCTGGAAGTGATGAGCAATGTCTTTATGCAGTCCTATGGCCCTGATCAAAAGGAATGAATCCAGATCTGGGCTGCTTCTCCAAAAGGATCTTTTTCTGGGTGAATTTTGCTGCTTCCCATGACTTTTCCCAGCTGAGCCACGAGCTCTGTGGATGGACTGTGTCTCTCCACATGCATCACGTTGTTCTGAGCTCAATGCTGGACACCACAGGCTGTCTGTCTGTTGTTATTTCCTATTTCCAGCAACATTTCTGTTTCCAGATGAATTCCCTGACCTATTTGGTGGGAGCAGAAGCAGGAGGGAGGGAGATGGGGCACCACAGCCACGAGCCATTGAGAAAAGCCACTGAAGCCTCCCTGGGGTTTGTTGAGTGAGTTCTCAGCACTGCTTGTTTCTAAGAAAGGGACAAAATAAATTGTTCCTTGTTGAAGTGCTTTTGGTCAGCTCCTGGTCCATGTGTGTGTGCTGCCCCTGGCTGCTCCCAAAAAGGGAATTTTGGGAATATTCCCAAAATATAGGGAAAAGGCTGGGGAATAGCTCTGCTCTTTTCACCTGCTTGGAGAAATCAGCTTCCCTGGTGCTGCTCCTGGCTCTGCACTCTGAGCTCTGTTTGCAGCAGCACAGGATTGTGCCTCCTCACCTCAGGCACGGTGGATTTGTGAGCAGTTTTCTGCCACTTATTTCCCTGTGGCCATAACAACTGGGCTGGATCATGTCTGGAATAGCTTCCCAAGGCTCTCCAAAGGAGATGGAGTTCCTGCAGCACTGAGCCACCCCCTGTGCACTGGGAATCCAGCCCAGCTGCTGTTCAGGCAGCTCAAACCCTCCTGCTTCGGGCAGGACTGCTTCAAAGGCGGCTGGAGAGAGCACGAAGATGTCTGTCCCTTTTGGCAGGGATTTGCTGCTGCTCTCCTGAATGACTGAAAGGCCCATGAATAGGAACAGGCGTGTGGCTGCCTCCAACAATTGAGACATCTCCGGTGCGCTCAGGGCCATTGTGCTGTTTCCTGTTCCTGCCGCTCGCTGCTCTGTGCGAAAGCAAATCAGTCTGATCTGCCTCACAATGCTCTCTCTTCCTGCTTTACAAGCCCAGCACCAGGCTGATGAGCTGGCTCCCAGTGACACAGGGCTGGCTTCCTCAGCAGGCACTGTGGGAATTTCCACACGCTGGGATCCTGGCTCCCCCTGGGTGGGTGTGCTCAGCTTTGGGACAGAGAGGAGCATTCCTTTATCCTACTCTGGGAGCCCATCCCCAGCTGGGATCCTGCAAACAAGGGCTTCTCATGTGCTGCTTTGCTGCCCTTGACATCCCAACCTTCTGTGTTGTGCAGCCCCAAGATGCTCAAGGGGCAAGAGTGGGATTTATGGGCTTTCTGTTCTTCCTTGGGATGCTGGGGAGCACCCAGGGCTTGCACCCTGCCACACTCCCCCAGTGGGACAAGCTTGTCCCCTCCTGGCAGCCAGGTCTGGATGTGCTCAGCAGCTCCCTCCCTTCCCACACATCCAGGGCTTGGCAGCACCTTGTCCTGGCTGCTGGATGCAGAAGCAGCCTTGCTGAGCAGAGCTGAGGATTTGGGGTGAGGGTGCCTGCCCTCACCAGGGCATTGCACAGCCCTTGGGCCGTGCAAAGGAGCAGGGCCAGCTTCCCTCTTTTCCCATCTTTCTGACCCAACACCAGGCATGCACCCCCCAAATCCTGACAGCAGCAGGTGCTTTCCATGGGCTGCACAGGAAGTGGCAGAGGCAGAGAGGTGCTGGGAGCTGCTGCTGTGCTGGGTAAGGCAGTGTGGGTGTGCAGGACAGGGCTTAGCTGGAGAGGGGACGTGTCCCTGCAGAGCTCCCACTGTGCTTCGTGCCCAGCCTGGCACAGGGTCAGCTCACGTCACTCTGGAAGGCAAGCCAGTCCCCACCTCAGCACATCAGGAAGAGAAGGAAATATCTTCAAGTGAGTTTTTTCCTCCTGCTTATTTCTTTTTAGCTTTTCCCTGACTTTGGCTGAGAGAATGCGCTGTGCTGTTGTCACGAGAGCTGTGGGGAGCAGAGCTGGGGATCATCCCGGGCATCTGCCACCCCTCCAGTGCCTGGTTGTGCCTCTCCCGTGTATTTCTGGGCTCTGGGCACATCAGGCTCTGCTGCTCCACCCTGACCCTCCAGAGACTTGAAAACATGGAAGGAATCCTGGCAAACCTGGTTTGTGGTGAAATCTGCACCCAGGTCAGCCCTGCCTGGCTCTGCCATCGCCCTCCAGCCTCCCCCTGCGCCTTGCCAGGGATCAGCCCTGCCTTCAGTCCAGCTGCTGGGATGGGCAGCCAGTTTATTACTAAAGATCTCCCTAAAGGCTGGTAGAAAATGGGATTTAAGCCATTCCTTAGCCCAGACTGGCTCCCTGCTTTGTGTGTTCTGTACACACTGAGCTGCTGGTGTAGCAGTGAGTCTTGGAGGGACAGGGATCAGCAGCTGCTGGCTCTGGAGGTTGCTGGTGCCAGGACTCACAGCTCAGTGGAGAGGAATTTGGAAGGGATCTTAATTCTGGTGGGTTTGCACCTTGTCAGGATCACTTGTTAGTGCAGAAGGAATCCAAAGAGGCCCAAGAGGAGCAGGCTCATTCCCTGGGCTGTTACACTCCAACAGGATCCTTCTTTATGAGGATCCTCACATTGTGAAAAACACGTTCACTCTCTGTGACAATGTAAAAACTTTAATAAAGGACAATAGCAGACAAGGACCA
>VYZP01028807.1:11883-53132 GCA_013400635.1 Hypocryptadius cinnamomeus | reverse complement strand
TTTTTGCAAACTGCATGGCAGTGCCAGGTTAGGAAGCCTTCCACTGCTCTGCAGCACTAGATTTTCTTAGGGTGTTTCCTGCTAGTGGCCTTCCCTGGTGAGCTTCCTTTCTCTCACACTTTATACAAATATAAAATGTGGGAAAGAAACAAAATGACACATAATTCTTGACAAAGAATAAAATAGGGCTGGATTTTCCTTTAAAATCCCTCTACCCACAGATTCTGTGAATTGCAATGGCACAAAATTGTTAAATTGCTTTACATTTGGGAAAACTCAGTTCATAAAAAATTGCTAACAATTTATTTTTGTACTACATGGTTGACATCCTTCTCTCTCTCTCTTTCTCTCTCTCTTTTTTCTCTTCTCTCACTCTCTCTGCTGGTAATGTGTTTTTTTCTCTGCATGTCTGCTGAGATTCCAAGAAAAACCCAAGTGTGTCATACAACATTGCTTTCTGATTTGCAAGTTAAATAGTTTACATAGGCAAAAATGTGGAGCAATTGGAATATTCCCTACCCAAACACTCAAGGACTCAAACTGCACATTTTAGCCTGGCAGGCCTCCACTGATATTTTTAGCTAGGAAAAAAAAAAAAACATTCTGAAGTAACAAGGAAAGACAGATCAGATCTAGGGGAAAAAAAAAAAAAGTTAAAGCACTATTGGACATGTTTTGTGAATGTTGCAGTTTTGGTGTTAGTTTACACCTTGCCCTGTGTGTTCAGGACTGCAGCACATGTAGTCTCTGAAAGTTGAGGCCCTTCTGAAATGCCTGTTCCCAAGATGGGGTTAGCCTTCTTGCTGATTGATTTAGTCTTTTGGAAACAGGCAAACCATCAGGAGCTTTCTGCTCAGAGAGATTAGCATTCATAGCCTGCTGTTTTTTAATTAAAAAAGCCATTTAAATACAAGGGTTGGGGTTTCTGCCAGCAACCATTAAAAATACTTGTTTTGTAATTATCCCCCAACCCCTTTTTCTATTTAATTCTTTTTTTTTTCTTTTTTGTTTCTCTGAAGTACTTGACAGATCCTTCCTGTTCCATCTACCTGCTCCTGTGGCACTGCACCTCCCACCAAGGTTAGCAGCTGCCTGCAGATCTCATGCCAGCCCTGCTGCAAGCAGCTGGCAGGAGGTGTGGGAAGGATGTGTTCAACATCCGTTTTCCAGCGACTGAGTTCATCCTCTGCCTCCTGCTGGGGGGATTAGGGGCACAAAGCCCAGCTTTGTCACCACTGCAGGACCTCGGGGGCATTGTCCCACCGGGGATTCCCCCAGTGTGAACCTGGCTCTGTTTGCACATACAGGGGACCTGCTGGGGCTGGGACAGACCTTGGCTGGAAACTTAAATAGGTCTTAGCTGGTCTGCCAGGTAGTAAACATGGTGTAGCTGTGCTGTGAGTACCTCTGCTTGTCTCTGGTGTGGAGATTGGCACGTGGGAGCTGTCCAGACAACCCTACCAAGGTGGTCTCCTCATGGGGTTTTCTGTCAAAGGTTGGAGTTGATGACCTTGGAGGTCTTTTCCAAACTTGATGACTTGCTGTAGGACTTGGCTGGACATTTTGTATCACAGCCACTCCAAGTGTTGTGCCTGTGCTAGATTTGCAGCTGTAGATATATAATGTATGTGTATTCAGGCATGAGTGTGCTCACTAAAAATGTGATGACCAACCTGAGTCGTGGCTGCCTTTTTATTGCTTCTAAGGAGTTTACATCTGATGATTTTTGTCTTCTTACGTCTGCTTGGACTATGGCCTTGGTCTAGTGCAGGACCCCTGACCCACAATACGAGCATCATAATTCAGCAGCATTATTTGCATACAAAACCTCTAATATTTTTACTGCTCTGGGACCATATAATTTGATGGGGTGAAGAGACAATTCCTGTTTTGGCATCTGACAGGTGATGCCAAGTTTTCAGTTCATTTTCATTTGATGTAGGAGTCTCACTTGTGAAATTTCAGCCTGTCCTGACCCTGTTTTGTCCCTTCTGCTCCCTCAGCCCATTGCCATCTTCATCTCCCTCTCCTCCCCCTGCACCTTCAACCTCCTTAGAGGGTTTTTCATATACCCCCATGAATGTCCTTCAAACTGCTCAAACCATGGAGGCAAAGCTGTGTATGGCTGGCTTGCCTTGGTGCTGCAAAATGTGGAGGGAAAGTTCAGGTTTGGGGTTTGGTCACCCCTGATAAAAACAAAAGGTGTTCTCTTGGCTGCTGCCTTGGTCTCTGGCTGCTGCAAGCTCCCTTTTCCTTGTTTTTTGCTGCCCTTTCATTGCTTTTCCTCTTCCCAGCTGCAGTCCTCTGGTTTAGTGTTACTCGTTTGAAAATTGCATGTGATGATAGTGCTTTTGACAAAACATTCTGTAGTTAGGAACAATTCCTTGGGGCAGCCTGCTGGTATTAGGTTGAAGGCCTAACCTCCTCCAGCAAATATTTAACACCAGAATGATCTCAATTTCATCTGGCTGAAAACATCCCACTGTGGTCCTCGAAATACAAGAAATTTTTCCCCCAACAAATTCAGGCAGTTGCTTTCTACACAAATTGATAGCCAAATAAAGGACCAGCCCCTCATCTGCTTCTGAATGCGCACTTCTAGATTTTCCCTTAATTTCTGATGGCAATTTTCAGTTGTATTCTCCAGATAAAAATTATCCACGTGCTATTCTACAAATATGCAAATACCACTCTCATCTGACTTACAGACTGCACAAAAGCTTAGTGAACAGTGTTGGAGAAATATTGAGGCTCATAAATGTCTCTATTCAAATCAGTGCTTAAAATTGTCTTCAATTTGGGGTGGAAATGCAATAAGACTAGAGCAGAATACTTTTGAAATCCCACTTGAGGTGATTATGTAAGTTATGATGTATCTACTATCCAGTGTAAAGCCCATGGAAATGTTTTCATTCCAGGGACCTTTTTTTTAACCAGTATTTCCCCTTCCCTGGTAGGCCAGTGATAACAAACACCACCTTGCATCTTGCAGCATAAATGTCAGTAAAATAACTTGTTAAGAAAAACCCAACCATCGATTTTCTTGTTTGCATTTTCATTTGCTTTGACAGACACCACGTGAATGAGTGCAAACTCTTAGCCTGAGGGCTACAGAGGCATTAGAGCAGTGGCAGGGAGGGCCAAGCAAGGCAGGTGGCATTTACTTGGTCCCTGTGTGGTGCCAGGCTGGCAGGGAGCACTGGAGGGGAGCAGTGTGAGCACCAGCTCTGCCTCCAGTGACTTCTTACTGGAGAAGCTGCAGAGGGAAGGGATTCACCTCAGTCTCAAAAGTGTTCATAGACACATTTCTGTGGCTGAGGCTGAGAGTGCCACACGCAGAGCCAGCAGAGCTGCCAGGCCTCTTGGTAATTTGGGACCCTCTAGGTGCTGTGGAGGTTTCCCTCAAAGGTGTCTTCCCACAGCATTCTCCAGCTCTCTCTGCAAAGCCAGAGACAGCAGCACACTCCTTCCTCCCTCCATTTCCTGAGCAGAGCTCCATTTCCCTCCATTTCCAGAGCAGAGCTCCATTTCCCTCCATTTCCAGCAGGCCCAAGGCACATCACAGCGGCCTATGCCTGCCCACCCAGCCCAGAAGTGACAGTCTGGGCTTGGCTGGTGGCACCCAAACCACCCAACTATGACACAGGGGGACTCCAGCAGTGTCCTGGGCTCTGCTCCCATCCCCAGAGCGTGGCCATTCCCACATTCACCCAAAAGGCCCCGTGCTGGTCGTGGACCTGCAAAATGCCATATAAACATGTCCAACACTTGTTGCTTCAATACTCAGCCAGCAGATTTTCTAAGGGACTCATTCCCTGTGCCAGGCCAAGATTTCTGATGCCAAAGAGACAGAGAGCAAAAGTTTACTCCTGTCCTAGCAGAGGTTAGTGCAGCTCTTGGTGTTCCTGCAACAAGGAATAAGATCTGCATTTGGACAACAAAGGCCAGAAGTAACCAGACCATGAAGGGGAGATTTTGACTCACGATTCAGGGTTTACAGAAGTAGCTGTGCCTGCCAGATCACACCTGTTTAAAGCAGCTGGAATGGGTCCTAAGGTTCTTTATTCTTAGTACTATTTTGCTGTCAGGAAACAGCCATGAAAGCCAATAGCAAAGCATGTGTCTGATCTCATCTCCTTTCAGAGCTGATTCTCAGATAGGATGAAGGCTTTTTTCTGCTTTTGGTTACTAGATAAGCTCACATGCTGAGAGCTCTATGTGGATCTGAAGGATCAAACCCTGTTTATAATTCATCTGTGCTCAAGGTGAGGTTATGTGATAGAATTTCCATTTTTATAAGTTTGCTTTCTTTAAAAATTAAAAAAAAAAAAAAAGAAAGAAAAGAAGAAATGGAAATACACCAAAGAGATTTGTTCAAAGAGCCCCACCTTAGGAAATGGCAGAATGAAGTTAGTTTTGGTCTCTTTTCTGAACTCTGGCAGGATGGTGTTAATAACCTTCTTTTAATGTAGATTTTGAGCATGCAGTACATGCAGAGAGGGGAGTGTACTGTGTTTAACATGTCTGTAAATGCCAGATCTTACAAAGCACAAAAGTCAGACTTATGTGGGTTGACAATGGCTAAAATCCTCTTCTTTCTTTGTGTCAGTTATATTTGGAGTTCAGGGGGTTTGTACAGATTTTCAGATGTTGGTTGAAGATGCTCATTGCAGGGGGCTGGACCAGATGACCTTTAAAGGTCCCTTCCAACCCAAACTAGCCTATGATCCTATGAGCCTATGTTTAATAGAAGTGCTTTATTAATTTTGTCATGCAAAAGGCTAAGTTGATCATGATATGAAAAGTGCCATCTGAAGGGGCCCTCTGGTTGGACCAAGAGAAGGAACAGTTTGTGAGGGGTTGCCAATGTTTTCTCTCTTAGTCTGGGGTACCCCAGACACCAAAAACATTGTGGGATTTCCATTTAGGCCTGGAGAAACCCCCCATGGCCTATAAGGAATGAGAGGTGGTGCAGCTTCAAGTTTTACCATGAAGAGCAGAAGATGCTCATGAAAAATAATGCACTGGTGCCAGATCTTAGCACCTTGTGGAAGATCCTGTCACCACCCAAGTGATTTTTCTGTACAACAAAAGTCTGGGGAAAGTTGCCAGTGCCTGTTACATTGAGCAATGTAATATATGCTGCTTTTTTCTTTTTCTCACTGCAAACATTTTTGTGTAACGTGAGAGGCCGATCTGTCTGAAAGCCATTGATGGGTTGTGTGCTGTCTCATGGGAAGAGAGAAGTAGTGTTTTAAGTGATATAGTCATATAATGTCTTTGTTTAAAAACATAAAAATCCAACTGCCTTAACACTCCACCACATAATTCCGCAGGACATGTGAAACACGGCACGCTGCAGCACTTAGTCTGTGAAGGATTCCCTTGTCACTGTCAAAATTGTTTTAGAAGTCTAAATTAATGCATAGCACTGCATTTATTAAAATGTGAAATAATCATAAATTTTTCATTCTTTGTACACTTAAGCTAATTTTCACATAAATGAAGCACTTGGCAGTTGAAATTCCACATATGGTTGACAGTGATGTTTGATGTCAGAACAATGCCCTGAGCTCCATGCAAATTAAACATATTTTAATTATTCGGGATATCCATTCTTCTTTTACAGTGTGTCTAAGCAGAATATTAAAAGGAATTTTAAGTGTAATGTATTGTCAGCAGCTGACTCCATCTGCCAGGGTGAATCCTCTTGCCTCTTCTGCTGCTGAAAGGGAAGTGACCCAAAGTGAAAATCAGAAAAAGCACAAGAGAAAGTAAAACTTTTCTTCAGGTTCAGACACTGTCTGGCTTAAGGGAAACAGACTGGGACTCCCCCTCCAGCAGTGACCTCTGTGGCCACAGGACAGAGCAGAGGAGGGAGCTGAGCCAGAGGCACATGTTGCTTTTGGAATGGGAACTCTGGAATGGGAACTCGAGCTCTCACTGTTGCTTCCCAGGCACCAGGTTTCAGTTCCCTGTGACAAAACCGCTGGGTTTCCATGACAGTGATGATGTCACTGCTTGGGCAATGCCATGGCTGGCAGGAATTGCAATCCCAGCCACGCTCCTGGCATGCTGGGCAAGGGGCTGGGGTGGTCTGGAACTGTGCATTTTTCTAGCTGTTTTACAAAGATATTTAAGAGATAAAGATCTGGGCATCCCTGAGTTTCAGTTTCTCCTTTAGCCACTGTCCTGTTGTGTGATCAGCATCTTTATGCCAAATGCTTTTACAGCTGTCTAAAGGCAGATAACTGGACCCCAAATTTCATGGGTGTGTTTAGGTATCTTTAGTTTCCCTCAAGAAAATGAAAGGAATTCAATCATCTTAAAATTGCCTCTTTCCATGTCAGTTTAAAAATGTTTAAACATTAACTGGAAGAAGAGAAGAGAAGAGAAGAGAAGAGAAGAGAAGAGAAGAGAAGAGAAAAGAAAAGAAAAGAAAAGAAAAGAAAAGAAAAGAAAAGAAAAGAAAAGAAAAGAAAAGAAAAGAAAAGAAAAGAAAAGAAAAGAGAAAAAATAAATCCAGCCTAGTATCTCTAGGGCACAGTTTGAAGGGTACCCCAGCCCTTCACTCCCCTTGAAACTGAGGGGTGTTGGCTTGAGCTTCCAGTTAAATATCAGATTTCTAAGTAGCAGAGGCACTTTTAGCAGACAAAAACAAACAAAAGCCTACTCCAGTTTAGGCAAATGAAAAGTTGTTCTTAACTTTGGCTGGGTGCTACCACACAACCTGGAGTGGAGAGACTTTCTGAAAAGTGGGATCATGCATACCCCAGGGTCTTGTGCAGAGGATTTGGGTCAACTCTCTGTAGTGTCTCAACTGTCTGAACTCCTAAGTCAGTACAAGCAATAGTTAATTCTTTATCACACCTGTTGTCGTAGGATTGCTTATAAACACTGACTATTGTTTAGGAGCATGGCTTTGCTAGGCTGCTTAGAATTTATTTGCACTTTTAGTAGCACTTGTGATTATTTTTAGACATAAGTACATTGGTCTCAAGAAGCTGAAAGCAAATAAACATGTAGTAAGTGAGGAATTATGGTCTTTGATTATAAATTCTTCAAAAAAAGAAAAAAACTTAGTTTGAAAGAGAAAAAAATCACCCCCAGTGGAAATTAAAAGGGATGCTACAAAATGCCAAGGATGTTTTGCTGAATTTCAGCAGAAGCCATTGATTCTGTCCTGTATTTATTTAATAAAGTGGATAACTTGAAAAATTAATCAGGCTTCTACTTTCCTTCGGATTACTTTCCCTTTTGCATTAAAGAAAGACATTTTGCTAACTATAACTTGTGTAAAATATTACCATTGTGTTCAGATGCTTTCTTGTTCTGAAGGTGGGAGGACCCTGTGGTCACGATCACAGACATTTGACTCAGTTCTTGTTCTTGAAACAAAGACAAAGCCTTGAATCTCACTCGTTGTTTCTGGGTGGTTGGTTTTTTGGATTTTTTTAATCATCTCTCGTCTGAGTGAATTTAAATCTCTGACCCCCTCTAGCTGCTGTATCAAAGAGCTCCTTGACTCCTTGCCCTCCTCCCCTCCACTGCAGAGATGAAGGGTGAAGTTCTGAGAAGGCTGGGGCAGGAAAACTAAGGTAGATTTTTGGCCCAGAGGAAGAGGAGATGAGACTGAAGTCATGGAGCCAGTAAACCTTAATGGCTCAAGAGTAAAAAGTAGCTAATAAGCCTCTAGATTATATGGGAGAGACACTTCATGCAGCTTTTCAATCAACTTATTTTCTGTGGAAAGGCTTTAGGTTTTGAAATGGGGATGTAAGCACTCCAGTAAGTTCTGGCTCCCTAACCTTGCTCCTGAGGGTTTCATGTGGAGGATCAGCTATTAAAAATGTACAGAGGCACTGTTAAAGATGAGAAATAAAAAATTCTGACACTTTAAAAGTATTTTCTTTCTCCTCTTAACTTTTCCTGTTTCAGCTGGAGGAATGAAAGCTTCAGTGCACTTATTAGCTTCCCAGTTAATGAGATCTTGAAACAGGAGTGTTTTGCTTTGCTTTCCCCTGGCTCATCACACCACCTTCTCTTTGGAGAGTAGCCACAGAGTGAAGATGAGGAAAGAAGAGTGCAAGACCCATTTATGTGCTTGTTGGTTGTGAGCAGATAGACCCTGAACTGGCTTTTTTTCAACTCAGTCCTTCCCCTGTGTGTGTTCCAAGTTTTGCTTTTTTTGGCGCCTTCAGACGTGGTGGGTAGTGTGCTGTTCACAGGAAAAATGTACTTGCAAACTTTTGTCAGGCACCTCAGAATGCAGATATAAACCTCTTAGAGATTGTTTCTGCTCCCTTTCATTTTTAAGGACTTCTGCCACCTTCTCTATTTGTGTTCCTACAATAAGGCAGAGCTAGGAAATAATGTGGACCATCAGATCAGGATCCAGCAAGAAGCTTGCAGTTAAATTATGTTGACAAATACCAGACATAGGACATGAAAACTACAGCTAAAGGAGAATTCTTATTTCTTTTTTCTCCCTGTGGGGTTTGCAATAGGTGATGAGACTGGACTAGAAGGCATGGGAAAAACAGGCCTTTGTTTTGGGAAGAAGGTGAGAGTTCAAGGCATTCAGACAGAGAAACTGGTCTTGCTTAAACTGTCAAAAGATAGAAATACTTCAGAATACCTGAGCATTGCACAAAGCTGCAGAAATACTGAGTAGCCCTCTCTTCTCAGTAGGGTATTTCATATATTCTCATTTGTAAAGTGAGCCATTCCTCAAGTAGCCATCAGCTCCTTAGAATTAGGTGTGGATTAGGTTGATTTGTGTGTGTGTATGTGTGCATGTGTATTCTTCTTTTTCAGGGTGCTGAGAATGAATCTGCTTTCAGAGACAAGTTGATCCAAGGTAGTGTGGGAAAACAGAAACAACTTCATAAAAGAGGTGGCAGAAAGACAACCAAAGAATTGTGAATTTGTCAAAGTTTTAGGAGAAGTTAAAGGCATGGTGTGGGTTTGTCTACAGTGTTAACCCTGGGTGCACATTAATGCAGAACTCTGAAGGAGAGGGAGGTGAGTTGGTTTATTTGTAGATGAAAGGGCAAAGTGAAGCCAAACAGAACATCTGCACAGAGCAGCAGGACCCATGGAAATAGAACTCCTCCATCCATCCATCTCCTCTGAAAAAAGCCCAGCTAAACCTGGCATGTGCTCAGGTGATGAGACAGAGCCCCTTGGGCTGTTCTCTCGGGGCTGATGGAGCTGAGCCCTGCCAGCAGCCTGGCACAGGCCAGCCCTGCTGAGGGGTTCCCTCCCTTCTCCACACACTCCCACCACACTCCTCATTGCTTCAATCCAAAGCAGATGTTCCAGCAAATGAGCAGCCCGTTTGCTGTGCCTAAAGGTTAATAGGGTTAGTGCTGGGAAACAATGAGGGCTGAGCAAATTGGTTCTGCCCTGACTTGTGGGGGTTTAATGAGCTGCTCAGTGGGACACGTTGGGCTGTTACTGAAGAGATTGCACCAGTCTAATGAATTGGTGCTCACAGCAGATATTGGTGGGGATGTGGCATCTAAAGATGGATGGGATTGCATCCCTAGGCTTTCCTGGCCTGAGTTGTGTTCCTCTTCTTGCTGCTGCTGCTGCTGCACATCACTAATCATTCTATTAAAGTTCGAGAATAGTGTCCTGAAATTAAAGAAAGGCCTGTAAATGTGGCAGGATAACTCATAGTCCCCCTTAGCTCCTCACAGTAACAACTACTCAAGTGGTTTGGAGAAGGCTGGGGGATAGGTTTCAAGTGTTGAGGGGGGAGTTCCTCTTTTTCTGCTGCTTTTCTAGGAGGGGTGAGAGGATTAAGAGGGAAGTCAGGATATGTAGGAATAGCACATACAAGTTTTCATAGCATATTCTCATCAGCTGAAATGTGACCTCCTGTACTGACTGGTTGAAAAGCTGTGTGAAAAGGAGCCTTCAACTGTTCCCTTGCACAGGAAGGGAGGGATTTTTTTCTTACCTAGGAGAAAAAAAGAAAACAGAATAAGAAAAAAAAAAAAAAGAAGCAACAGGAGCCAAAAGGACCATTTGTCATCATTAAAAATACATTTTAATTTTTACACAAAACCTAGCAAAGCACTTTTGTTGCCTTAATAGGAAAACAAGCAAGGTCCTGGATGTTGCTTTCTTGGGAGTAGGCAGTGGCAGCGACAGGGACTGCTGCAGTGACAGTTACCCTCCAAAAACTGGCAAAAGGCCTTCAAAAAAGGCAAAAGGCATGTCTTTTGGTTTTGTCAAACCCACCACTGCTTGGCCATTTTGCTAAAATGAGTGGAATTCCTCCCTTGGTGGGCTTCTGCTCAATAGGATTAAATTAGAACTGGGATTCTTCTAAGAAAAGGCCTGGAATCAATTGCAGTATTGATGCTATTCCAGAAAAGAGAGAAAGCCAGCATGAATTCAATAAGCCTCAAATAATGCCCAGTGCCTTTCACTGCTAAATGGTTTCTGAAAAAAAGGGGTTTTTTTTCCTTGTCTATGTCTTTAATTAATCTTTCTTCTTGTAGTCTTCTGTCATCTCTGGAACAGTTACATGTATTGCATGACTGACTCATCCTGTCCTGTTATCTGGATTAGGAGTTTGACATATGCAGACAATGTTTGCAAATATGGGGGCTGGAGGACTGAGCCAGGTAAAGCAATTCAACTGTCTAAAAATGCTTGTGAGTGCTTTGTCAAACTTTCAAAGGCTCTAACATGGCTGAGTTAATCAGTAGGAATTAGACCCCTTGAAAAATCTCCCTTGATCCCTTGTCTGTACCCTTAGGTCTGTGAGAAGTAATAAATGTTTCAAGATCTGGACCAAAAGGTCTGTGGAAATCTAAAGAAAATACCCATTGACTTCTGTGTCTTGGACCAGACTTAGGTGACTGGAGGAGGAGCTGGGAAGTACATGTGTGTTGGAAAGGATGTGCTGCAGGCCCTGTACATCCATCATCTGGGTTAATATTGAACCAGAATATAAATCAAAACCAGAACCTGAATCCAGCACATGGAAGTGAAAACTTTAATGTTTGGTGTACAAGGTTAGGATGAGTTGGCTGAGAGAGGGGATTAAATGGGCTGAGAGCATTCCAAGACCTTGTTGTTTCCCCACTGTATTAATACTGAAATTCCTTGCACCACTCTGGTTTTCTTACCATCACTAATGTTGATGTAGGACAATTTACAGTGCCTTTCAGGATGGCAATTAAAGCAGCCAACAACCAAACAGTCAATTAGTGGGGAAACAACAATCAATAGAACATACAATGAGCCTTAACTAGCAGGAAGACAATTAAGACACTGGAGATAAAACAGTGACCAGTGACAAGTGCTAAATCTCTTGCCAGGAGTGTAGGTGAGAGGAATAAACTTGGTCCCTAGAGATAGCTAAGTTCTTCCCTCAGCCTTGCTACTGACACACCCCATCGCCTTTGCCATATCTATTAAGTCCTGAATGATTTGTGCCATAGTACAAGTCTTCAGTTCCTTCAGGAACCGAAGTAGCAGAGGGAATTTGAGCCTTCACATTTCTGAGAGCACCATTGTGATGTTTGTAGGTGCTGCCTGGTCAGCCAGGTTGTTCTCACTTGCCCTCAGGGCCGTTCAGAACCATGGAGGCAAACTTCAAAAACCCAGAGCTGATTTTTCAGGGCATGAAGCTCTTTGGACTCTTTGCTTTGGCCCAGTTTATCAGCATCAGTTTACTGTGAGCTCTATTGTGGAACTTTTAAGGGAGGCCATTGCTCCCAGTTCCATTGGGTTTGCAAAGAGCAGGAGAAATGTCTTTGGGCCTCCATGGCCCAAAGATGATGGAGAGAGGTGCTGCCTGTTGAATCTGACAATGCCCATAAAGGTTTGCTGAGACAGGAATCATGCGACAAATTGAGCGAGTATTGCCAAGAAGAAAAGATTTAATGCGCTGTGTATCTGCCAAAGGCATCCCAGACCCAGCGGGGTGGTGATGCTCTGAGGGCTGATCTTCTAACAGCAGTATCCATGTCTGCTTGACTGATCTGCTGTGGTCTTGAAGAGCAATAGATGGGTTTAATGTGCAACAGCAGCAGAGCTGTGTTTCCTTTCTCTTTGGTGCATTAGTAGTGTCATTCATAAGTGTTCCTGAGTTACCCTGCCATACTGTACGAGTGAAAAGTGCACAAGTTCATGAATAAGTTATAACCTGAACCCTATTAATAGACCCACTGATGATATGTTATGGCAATCCTCTGGCTTCTCCCCCACCCTCCAGCTTAACTCTTACTCTGCCTGTCAGGAACAGGGCTGTGAAAATCCTTCCAGCAGTGCTGTGAGAGCTGACTGTCCTTCTGTGGGTGTTGGTGAGCTGCAGACCCTGCCTGAGACTGCTTTGCTCTCCTTCAAAGGAAAGTATCCCTAGATGTTGTCAGAGCCACTGGTCTTCATTCAGAGTCGCTGAAGGTGGGATTTTCCAGGTCAGAACCTTCATGTTTCATTCCTGTTACTGCTGAAAGGCAGCTGGTGCCAGGTTTGCTCCCTCTCAGCCAGGGTGGCAGTGGTGTTTGCTGAGGTTAGTGTTTAAAGCCATTAGGATAAATGGGAGGTGTCAGGGGGTGTTGGTGGAGCATGGCTGAGACAACTTCATTTGAGAGACAGCAGAATATGTCACTTCCACAAAACCATTCATCTTCTGGCTTCAAAATATTTGTTATTAAGGACAAGATAGGTTGGAAAAGTGCTACCTGGGCTCATAGAAGTGTTTTCCTTGAGATTACAGGGGGCCTTTGATTCTATGATGCCAGTGACATGTACAAGCTATTCTTGGCTGCTGACTTGAGCTCCTGAGCTGAGCAAGTCTCTACCTTTCTCCAGACCATAACAAATACCTCCCCACTCCTACTCCAGCAAAGCCCTTCCTCATTCCCTGTGCAGGCACAAGCTTTACTCCTCCATCCCTGCTCCATCTGCACCATTTATTTCCTCCATTCCATCTCCAAGAGCAAACTCTTGACACGAGCCAAGAATAAGGCTTTTTAAATGATTGCAAACTGGATCTTCATATTTACCCATATCAGGGTAATTCCATGAAGCTGAGGTGAAAATTTGTGGGGTGCTACTTTATCTTTGCCAACCTCAGCCTAAATGCACGGCCAGGCCAGCAGGACTATGCTTGAGTTGGTTACAACCACAATGTAATTCAGCAAAACAAGCATATATTAGTATTACTGGTTTTGAGTTTGGACAGCTTTGCGAACTTTTAGAAAAAATATTTTTGAAGACCACTCTCAGAGGTAGGGAATGAAAATTTCCATATGCCACATGCACCTGTGCAACTCAGAAATCTTCAGCAGTTGAAAAGTGATCCTTAATGCCATTACTGAAGAGAACACCTGCACTGAGGTGAGCCTGTGCCATGCTGAGAAGAACAGATAGATTTGCAAATTAGGCGACCAGTGAGCTGATATGTAATAAGAAATTGTTCATGGAAGAGTTTATGAAAGTGTGATGATCCCAAACTATCAAAACCCTCTGAAAAAAATCAGATTAGAATAATTTTTAAGTACTTTCTATATGTAACCTCAGACTTCCCAACTGTATGTATTGTGTGGACAAAATTGAACTTTGTTCCTTTCTTATTAACCTAAAAAAGGATTAATTCTAATTTTATGGAAGAACAAGAGATTGTTCATTACTGATAAAGGTTGCATTAAAGCTCTATCTAGACTTACAGAAGGAAAGTGGGGAATTTATCCAATATTTTAAAACACATGCCCCACAAATTTTCCAGCACCATGGAGAAAAGCTTTATAAACCAGCTCAGATAGATGGAAGGCTGAGATAGGTCTTCAGCTGAAGGCATTGCTGAGATATTACAGTGATAGTCATGTTAGAAAAGATGATAGATTAGATGCAGCCCCACTGGAGGGGGCATGTGTGCACTGACTGCTGAATGCTCTGTGCACATAGAGATACAGCTCTGGAGCCATCACTTAGCAGCTCTGAAATGTCTGTACAATTTTTTATGCTGTAATTTTGTATTGTTCATAAATATTCATAGGTACTGCTGCTTTTCTTGATCTCATTTTACTGAAGCAGCACAGTCTGTTGGTTAGGGAAGGAAGCTAGGAGGCAGTCAGAGCTCCAGACTTCTGCCCAAATGCCACTGGATTCCTGGGTGGCTGTAAACCAGGCACTTAACCTCACCATGCTCCAGTTTTCCTATCTGTAGATTAGCTATCACACAAATAAGTGCCCTCCTTGCAGGGGAGTGGGAGGCATTAATTAATGCCTGCAGAATGACTGGAGCCCCTCCATTGAAAGGTGCTCCAGAAGTGCAAATGGATTATTGTTATTACGATGCTTTTCCATACTGAGCCACATTGAAGGGGAGTGCTCTACTTTTATTACCTATCCTGGGGCTGGATCAGCATCAGTGGGGACACATCTCTGCTTTTGAGAAGTGTTGCTCCCATTCACTGCATTTTGGGCAGGTTCCGCCTTGTTAAGCCCAGCAAAGGTGGGGATCAGAGCATCAACTGGTTAAAGTGATGGGGGGAAGGGCAGGAAGAGTGAAAGTCCCATGCTTTTGAGGAAAATCGGCATTGAAGTCCTGGGGACATTATGTTAATGGCATTACTCAATTTCTGGAAGCAATGCTGATTAAATATTCATTGACTTTGATTATACTGAAATTAGGACTAAAGCGTGAACTCAAATTGAGTGGAATAATGGCAGTGTAAATAATGCATACTCTCTAAATTGAAAACACCAGCTTGTGCTCTGCTCCCCCTCTCCCCGCCCCCTCGGTTTGTCATTGTGCCATTTGTTTAGGAGACGATTATACTGATGTGTGCATATCCAGCTATCATTTTTACCAGCTGGGAAAAATGTGAAATTAAAGGTTTTCTACATTGTTTGCTTTTCCCTACTCTTGGAAAACAGAAGTAAATACAGTGCAAAAAAGACTAAGCTTGTTTCAGGAGAAGGGGTTAGAGGCTGCTGCTCAGCCTTAGTCCTCTGCATCTCTCCTAAAGGATGAGAAATGCTGATGGCAATTGGGCCCTTGGAGAAAGAGGCCAGGAAGAAATCACTGTGGGAGATGCAGGGCACAAGGGGAATAGGGTTGGTCTGGCTGCAAAGGTGGCAGATGGTGCCTTGGATCAGTGCTCTGGTCCACTGGAGACTCCCCGTGTGACCTGGGGGACAACATCGGTCCTGTCCTGTCCTAGGTTTGTGCTGGAGCCCAAATCGTGACTGCTCATGGAGAGCAGGCTCTGAGGGGGCTTTGGGCAGTGAGAAGTCTCCTCCCTGCACATCCCACCAAGCTGCTGCCCTTTTCTCTGGCTGAAGCTGGGTCTTGCAGAGCCCCCCAGTTCCTGGTGCAGTGTGTGCATTGCACTGGAGAACACTCAGCACAGCCCTGCAAGCAAGGTCAAGCCCAGCTGTGCAAGGTCACCCTCAGGAGCTCCCATCCCTCCTGTCCTCTGTCTAAGGAGAGGTAAGAACAAAGCTGGGCCTGATCCTCCACTCTTACTGGCCCTGAAGGATCCTTTACTCAACCCTGAATCCCTCTGGTTCCTGAGGATCCCATCTGACTCTGGGTCTGCAGTGCTCATCTGGGCCAAACTGCTGCGTTCCAGACTTTGTTCTTTTCTCACATTTCTGTTACTAAAAATGCATCTTTTTCAGCTTTTAGCAAGGTGATTCTCCAATGGCACATTTTTAAAAACTCTTTTTAAAATCAGCAGCATATTATTTTTAACACAATACGTGATGCAGAAATTGCAGGGAGGCTCTCTTGGCAGGGTTGCCAATCAGGCAGCTGGAGCGCGGGGGGAGCAGCGAGCTGCGTGGGTTCCGTGGGCTCAGGACTGCACACTCTGGAAACCAAACCGGTAGTTTTTCAAAGTTCGCATGCTGATTGCAAAGAAAAAAGCCCATTAAAGAGCAAATCGTTTAAGGCACAGCCTTCCTTCAAGCCCCAGGGAACTTGCTTTCTGTGACAGCGTGATGGAAGGGTTTCTCAGTCACACTCAGCTTTTCCCTGCACAGCAGGGCTCATTGCTACCTGAGATTTACTCTATTGTGAAGTCCTCACCAGAAAATAGCGGGGGCAGGAGTTCTCTCTAGATCTGCCTTTGCTCCTTGCAGGCAGAGAGGTGCCTGCACCCAGCCCATCCTGCTCCAAGAGAGCAGGCTGAGGGAGCAGGGCTGCCTGGCACAAGGAGGATGCTGCTGTGGTGCTCACGGGGCTGCAGCATGACTGCAAACACCATGGACACTTGGGCCCATTCAAGAATGGTTCTGCTTTCCATCCATGAGTATTTCTGCTTTCCCTCTGGTGTGTGTCACCTTCCCCAGCACCCAAAGCTAGAAAGGTATCGAGACTGTTGCAGTTCCCACATACACAAATCTGCCCCATTCTTGATCCTTTCCCAGAGCCTCTGTTTTCCTTTCCATCTTGGAGAAGATGAGGGTTGTCCTTGGTCCATGTTTCTGCCACCTTTGATTTGGATCTAGGCTCTTTCTATGGCTGTGGAATAACTCCACTGCTAAGCCATGACCTTTATGAGCTGTGTGACACATGCACATTTCTGTTCCCAAATCTCTTCCTCTTCTGGAGCTGTTCACGCAGACATGGGCTGTCACCCCTGGTTCCTGTCTGGGAGCTACAAGGGTGGCACATCTGTATTCCAGCAGCAGGGATTAGGAGTGGTCTCTTGTATCTCTCTGTCCTTCAGCCACTTGGAGGGCATCATACAGGGACAGGGCAGGGACCCTTCGCTGCACTGCCACTGCACAGCCCATGGTCCAGCAGGCTGCTGGATTGGCTTCAGCTGCCTGGTCCTGCTTGGGAAAGGAGGAATGGCCTTCATCTTTTATGGTAAATTTATGCCTGAAGTGATTTATTTCATCCACCTGCAATACCATGAAAGCCGATGTGAGAGGGAACTGCGTGCCCTGCAAAGGTTCATGGACTCCTGCTTTTGTTCCCTCCTATGAGGGGTGGTCACTCTAATTAGAGTCTCTCTAATTAGATTTTATCTTTTCCAGCCCTTTTTCCCAAGGACTCATTTTTGTCCCCCTCTCCTCTGACTTCTGACTCACGTTTTCATAGCTGCAGATGAGGTAAGTAGTGATAGTTCTGCTTTGGATTTGGCTTTTTTTAATAACCAGAAATTCCCAGTCAGAGGAGGAGACTGTGGGGCATTTTGTACTAGAGTTTCTTCTGTTCTGTGAAATATCTTTTATTAAAACTGTTATTCACAAATCAAAGCAAAGTCACCACCTGATTAAAACTTGATAGGATTAATTTCTTTCCAGGCCGAATTAATTTAATGACATAAGCATAAAGATTTGTCTTTTTCCTCCTTAGGAGTTTTCTCTCATTAATTTTACCACCATACCACAACACTATTTCAAAGAAATATCTGGATTTGCAGAAAGTTATCAAAGTGCTTTTTGGTAGAGAGAATGATAAACAAATGAGGAGGAATGTGCACAGGTGTTAAACAGAGATTTGTGTTTCCAGCTGAATGGTTGTGCAGTGGCCATAGTTTTCAGTTTTCTGTAAAGGGCAGAATTTTATCCGTAGCCTTAAGAGTGTCTTAAGCTAATTTGATTTTTTTTTAAATGAAATATTGAAAATGAGATCATCCCACCTGAATAGCTGGCCAGGCTCAATGTTGGCATTCAGCAATAATTATCCGACACGTCTCTTAAAGTATATTGGAGCAAATCTCCAAGAATTACTTGATCTTAGGAAAATATGATAAATTTTAGACAGATGTTGGAAAATTTTTAACTAAAAAGAGGGGAAATGTGTGCTTTCACCAGAGTACAGTCTACTTGAGGAACTCACGGCCATGCTTTGAAATGGGTTGGGTAGATGGTAGATGTCTGTCCCTGAAGTCTTGGTTGTCCCCAAATTTTCTCCTGATTCCAGTTAGCACCTTTGGGACATGTTACATGGGCAACAGGTGAACAGTCACTGCAAAACAACCTAAATTTCATGAAGTTTCCCAGTGCCATGCAGTCCTCTGAGGCATTTGGTTGGGCTTATGGCTGAACACAGCTTTCCTGGATGGACGTGTTGACATCAGTGTTTTCTCTCCCCAGTGCAGCTTGCTGTGAAACTGGGAAGTCACAACATTACCTGTAGTGTCCTGGATCAAATCTGTGCTCTGCACCAATGTCCCAAGAGCCTAAATGCAAATTGCTGGATCACAGGATATCAAAGCACTTGGATGATTGTTTCCAAGAAAAGTTTAGAGTCTCTTTCTTCCCTTTTCTTTTTAAAAAATCCCTTTGCAGCCTGGCACAGCACACACATACTTAATAATCTATGCTTGTCTCTATGTAAATAATTAATCAGAAAAGGAAAATAATATAAATCCTAGCTATCATATTGCTATTAAAATTGCAGAAGCATTAGTGCATCCAATAAGTATTGTTTCTGTAATTAGATAACCTTTCTGGGCTGTTCCAGCACTCAGAATAGGGAACATATGAACATCTGCTTGGAGACATCATGGAAGGAAGAAGGAAGCTTTGTTTTGCTTGGAGATGTGGATTTCCTTGCAGAGGGAAGGAATTAGCCCAGCACAGGAGATAATTTATGCCTCTCTCATTTCCCTGAGAACTGTCTGAGCGCAGTGGTTGAGGTCTGCCTTAGCTAATCCAAGGTCAGGATCACCAGGACCTGTGTCACACATCCCCATGAGTCACTCCAGGTGTGACATCCCCCAAGCTTGTGCTTGGTCTGGAAGAGCCATTTCCACAGCCTGATGAGGTGGGACAGAGGGGATGAACAGCTGAGCTGAACAACTGGGGACCTGCCAAATCTCTTCCCTGTGTTTCTGGGGTTTTTTGCCTTGCTGGCAGAGCTTACAGTCTGCGAGGAGATGGGCAGGAGAGGGAGCACTCTGCCATCACTGGACTCCTGCCTGTGACTTAAACCCAAGTTCTGCTGGGCAAAGACGGGCAAATATTCACTCTGTCCCCCCTGTGCCACCTGCATCACTCCTGTCAGACCAAAGGTGCCTATTAGCAGCACCTTAACATTGGATGGACACAAATTCATAACAGTGAAGTGCTTTTTCACCTAAATGATGCCTTTTTTTCTGAGATGCTGATAAAACCCCATCAAGACGCTGCTGAATTTCTGTAAGAGTGGCATTCTCAGTAATACCAAATAATCAGGGTTTTGCTTGCAGTTTGAAGTCTTAGTGCTCATGGCAGACAACCAAGCTTTTGTGTCTGGGTACAACTATAAAATAATTATGCAGATAATTCATCCTTTTGAAGACTCTGTGTGAGGGTTTTTTCAGTGTGTTTGCTAGGCAACTTGGGCTCTCCCTGCAGGACATACATGGGCTGTACCTGGCTTTTTCTCCTCTGGAGAGACTGTCATACTCTAGATTACATATGGGAAGAAATCTGGCTCTGTCACCACTTTCATCACTGCATATTCTTTTCCATATGGCAAAGCTAACATATGGTTAGTGGAAATTAGGGGGTTTCTATTGCCCAAGTCCAGAACTGGATTAGAATGGATGGTGTTGTCCAGGGCAGAGACATATGGACAGATGCTTTAGGAGCATCTTATTTAGCACTCATCAGATTTATGCACTGCAAGAGTAAATTCTACTAACTGGAAAATACAAAGCTTCTCCACCGATTAATTTAAACTGGATTTTTCCAAGGAGCCTGAACAGATTAGGTATCAATCCCATTACATTTTAATGGGAACTGGACACTTTTCATTAATAGGTCCTTTTGAAAATCTATCACTTAGAGATCAATCAGTGGAATAATTGAAATTGGACCATATCTTAGTTAACAATTAGTTGAGGTTTGGAGCTTTTTTTACCCAGTATCTAAATCACTCTTAAACGATTTGGAAAACCCCTCTGTGTGTGCTGGCACAGCCTCTGTTCTCATTACACATTACTGCTGGACACAATTAAAATCCCAGATAAACTAAACCCTAGCAGGACAATGATTGCAGAATTCTGCAATGCTTTGAAGGATATTTCTAAACCAGCCAAACCCCCAGTGCTGGTGGAGAGGATGGTCCATATCTCCCCTCTTCCTTCACTGCTGTGTCAATGTCTGGAACCTGTAGTTCTGTAGGGCTGCTGGGCAGATGTCTTGTGTCCATGCCCAGCCCTTTGCAAGATTTCATCCATGTGCAGATGGATTTTTGCTGTTGCAAATGAAGACTGAAATTTTTTTTTCCTTTCCTGTAGGCAAAAAAAAAAAAAAGGCAGCAAAGGGGAAGAAAATCTGCCTATAGATGGTAATGTTTCCAGAGTGGCTTCATTTTCCTTTGAAACATCTGATGGATGAAGCTGGTCAATCACCAAGAAGATTGTTAATGTTATTATAGAGGATGAGGACTCCAAATCAAAAATAAATTATCCTGCACCTGCTCCTGAGTTCTCCAGCATGTCCTATCACAAGAATGCTCCTGGTACAAATGTTTCTATGAGCACATGTGCTGTTCTGATGGCACTGATTAGCTCTCTGCACTGCAAGCTCAGAGCTTCTGCCAGTCAGGTTAATGCTGAGCTATGGAGAATTTCCTTTCCTGCAGGGGCATTGCACTGGGTAGCCTGGCCCATGGGGGTGCAGATTTTCCCCTTGTACATCCCTCCATCTCTGCCACATTAGGAGCAGTTGCATGTGCATTTTGTAGGAATATGTGCTGGACGTGAACCATTGGAATTATTTACTCATCCATTCATATTAGCTGATGAGCTGATTTTCAGCACAGAAATCCATATATGTGTGGGATTTTATTTGCTGTTGGTAAATGTTTCCTCTATATTGATGTTTAAAATAAAATTAATACTAATATTGGATGGAGGTGATAATGATTTAATTGCTCCTTGATTGAATTGTTACAAGAGGAAATGAACTGTGGTGTGTAATGTGTTGAAGTTAAAATAGAGTAGTACGAGTTAATTTTATATTGCTATCAATTTTGTAACTGTAATGCACCTTTCCAAATTGCTCTTTTCAATGACTCTTGATTCCTAACCTGAAAAATTTCATTTGTTCATTTCTTGATCTTGTGTCTATTGTCTTCTCGCCTTCCGAGTTCTACACTTACGCTTATTTTCCCCATCCTAATCCAGAAGTGAATGTTTTTTAGCTGATTAGAAGAAGCTAATTATAAAATACACATTTAAAATATTCTTAAGGTTTATAATTCATATATCTCAGGAGTAAAGGGAGCTGTAAGCAAAACCTATCCTGTAAAGAAGGTGCTGCTTTTCCACACCTGTGACTCAGCAGCACGCGTTGCCAATTTCCATTTCGCTCTGCCAATTCACTCAATGACTTAAACCTGTAGCTGGAGGCTGTGTCTGTAGAGAGGGGTAGGAAGAGGGTAAAGGGTTGGATTGGGGTGCGTGGGATGTGTTTGCAGCTGGAATACAATGTTATCTATGCCATCCTTCCAAGTGTGAAGCTGTAGTTTGTTAAGAGGAACACTAGAGGCTTGGCTGTTGAGCTGCGAAGTTGGGACCGCGCCCTGTAAGCAGAGACATCCTTACAGCCCCTCTGCCAGCGGGGAGCTCTGGCCCTGATCCTGGCCCTGGAAGGTCTTCTGGTGGCAGAAAACCTTCCCTGTTCTGGGCTGGTGTATTTGTGCCATCCTAGTTTAAGCAGAGAGAGCAGCGCATCCTCCAGGTACGTGCAGGACTCCAGCGCCGCTCAGAGCTGTCGCACTGAGCCGGGGTCTTGCTGATGAGCAAATCTGCATTTTCCTAACTCCAATTCCCTGATAAGTCTATTAGCCTTGAACCTCTCTCTCCCTCATCCCTCCCCTTTCCTGCTGTACGATGCAGGCAGTCCTTCCTCGTGGCACTGAGAATTATTTTCTTGTTTTAAATCTCAGTTTGAAAATGTCAAAGTTCAGGTTTTGGAGAGAGGAGTCTGGGTGCTAAAAGCAAGAATGTTCTTTTTAATTAGAGTTATGCCCTCGAGCAGTGAGAAACCATTATGTTTTTATTCTTCCTCTGTACTTGTTCCAAAACCTTTTACATGATCAGACTAAAAGGTAAGTGCAAATGAATAAGCAGCTAAAGGAGTAAAGCAGATTCATAAAAAAGCCCCAGCCACAACTGCAGGTCTTGCTAGTTTGTATTTATGAAACAACTGACACTTTAGTTTATGCTGTTTCTGGAGACAAGGTATTGGAAAAGACCATTTCCCTACCAGAGCATTGTACTTTGGGGGTGTGTGTGGAGCTAAGCTCTGTTTGCAGGATATTTTAAAGCATTATCAGGTACTTGGTAAGAGAGGTGACCTGATGCTTCAGCCAGGGAGGCTGAGGAAGATGCAGCTGTGCTTTTCCAGGGCTGGTACAGCTGTGTGTGCATCTCTGAGTGTCCAGGGCTTCTCCCTGCCCCTGTAGTGTGACCAGAGAGAGAAATCATTTACTCCTTGTCTCTGTTTACTGCTGAGTGGGCTTTAAACCTTAATGATCATAATGAATTTTGGGAATGAGGACATTATGTTACTGGTGTAAGTTACTGGAATACGAAAGAAAAATGAGGCATTTGGGAGGGGGCGGAATGGATATTGAAAATAAGAAACCAACCAACCCCAAACTTTGAGGTTTGTTTTTTTTCCCTTCCTTCTTTTTTTTCTATTTCCTTCTGGTGAGTGGGTAAAAAATGTATTTGTGTTTTGGCACATGCCTTACCTGGATGTGCCAGGACTACCTCATGCTTGGAGCTCCTGAGCTGCAGCTGAGAGTGGCAGTCACCACTTGTGAGCTCCTGTCCCAAAGCCCAGCTTATGTCACACAGTTGTGTGGTTCCTTCCCAAATTGTCTGTGCTCTGCCTGAGCACTGAGAGCCTGGCTCTGGAGAAGTGTCAGTCTAGAAAACTAACTGAGCTTTCCCCCATAATCACCTAACCCAGCTATTCACACAGGCTCTGTGTAAGCTGTTCCCTCACACAGGTGCCCCTATGCATGGAGAAGACAGAGCCCCCTAACACATCTACTTGCAGATACATTCCTGCATAAATTATATTCATGTATTACATGAAAGGCACATCAGCCAATGTGTGAAACCCTGACAGGCAGGAAACTTTGAGATAAGAGAGGAAAAAAAAATCTCACCTTTTCTGTCTTATGTTTTTCCTGATAAATTTTCTTGCTGGGAGTGTTATAAAGGAGGATGTTATTTAATACAAGATGCAAAAATAGGAAGGTGTTATCATGGAGAGGAAGGCATTTTGTTTACCCTATTCTGCCTTTGCCACAACGTTGTTCTCTGTCTAGAAGAGTGTGGGGGTAAAGGCCTGATTTTCAGAGGTATCTGGAGCTTTATTTTCTTTCTAAGGTATGTGTTTTAACGTGGAACAGTGTAAGGCTCTAAATGGAGCTGCCCTGTGGGGCTGTACCCCTCAGGCTGGGAGTGGTGCCCACTGTTAAATTATTCTGCAAATCCCAAAATAGAGGAGGAGGTGGAAGCTGCAGCTGTGTGTTTATCTCTCCATGCACTGGGTGGTGAGAATCCAAGTCCAGGGCTGATATCCTTGAACATGGTTTAAATGCATGGCAGAGCCCGTGGACCCAAGAGCCAACCAGGCAGCACAAATGCTGGGACACCTGGGGGCAGCAGGAGTGTGTGCCTGGCTCTGGCACCTGGAGACAACTGGGACAGGTGCCCCTGGACAGCACTGTGGGTGCAGTGTGATGGGAACAGGGGGAATTCTTGCTGGAATACCTGCTTGCAGAGCCAAACTGGCTGGAGGCTGCCAGCATAATTCAGTCATAAAGCAAAATACTGCTTTTGGGGATTCCTCCTGACATTAAGGGGACCTGCAGGCTGTCCCTGCTGAACAGAGGCTGCATTTTCAGTGACCTTTAGGCTCCCTCTGTGCCTGTGGGAGGGTGGTGGTGGTGTTGGAGGGGATGGACCCAGCCCTGGCAGTACCTCTGGCTCCCTGGCTTGGGCAGCCAACAGCTGAGATGAGGTTTCTGGGTTATAGAACTGCTTTTCCAGCATCCACTCAGCTAAATCATCTCATTAGAGGGATGCCTGGAAAAGAAACATCATGGCTGTAGTTCTGCTTTGGGCCTGAGGTCTGAACAACAGATGTGCCTTGTATCCAGAAGCCTGCGTGTGTCCGAGAGCAGATTTTCTCTTATGGGTGAGAACTCAGGAGGATGAAAGGAACCAGGAGGAGAGTGATTTAATGGAGCACTGATAAAGTCTGACTAAAGAAAACAGACTTCTGTTTAGTTTTGTTTTTCCTCTTGCTTTTGCTGGTTCATTAAAAAGTGTTTTATTTACTTTAAAGGTTTCATATTTATTCCCACCACAGAGGATGGAGTGAGGGAGGGCAGAGAAATCAAAAAGAAACATTTTGATAGCAGTTGCTGTCTGTCTAGATGCCAGCTTTCTTCAGGGAAAATCTTAACTGGCATGGTAGCTTGTTGAGTATTGAATAATAAATAATGAGGTGCAAGGTGGACAGATGGGTGATGGATGAGTTGTGCAAGGCTTAAAGAGAGGAGAGTTTCCTTTTACTATTTGTTTTTAAGCCTCATTAAAACAAAACAGAAATAGCTTATCAGCTGCAAAAAAAAAAAAAAAACAAAACAAAATCCACACTCTCCCATTTTAATGGAGTTTAATTTCAAATGTGTTGAGGAAAACAAGGTTTGTCTTATTTAATGTAATTGTGTCTTCATGCACAGGATGCCAGGGATCCTTGAGCTGCTCTAGTGGGCCAGGTTTGTGTTATTCTCTCAGGTGCTAAAACATGAAGCAGGGGATGTTCACTCAAGGTGCTGTCCCTTAGTGACTCTGTCTTCATTTCCTTTTTTATTCTCCTCAATAATGAACCATTTGAGTCTGGAAATAAGTCTTGGGCTGTGTATGGCAGTGCAATAATAAGTGTGAATGTGCATCTGTTTATTTTGACAGGGACCATTTCTGGTGAAGGTGTTTATTGTAGGTTCCTGTTTCCCAGGGTGCTGGCAGATGCCTCTGCTATCTGTGATGCAAGTAGACACCAGGATTTTATGGCCTGGATTTTTGCATACCTCACCTTGGAAGTGATTGAAAATTGACTCCAAATCAGTCTGTGAAGGGCTGTGGGTGTTTCCTGTGAGACAGAAAACTGAGAAGATGTGTTGGGCTGGGTGGGTGTCCCTGCATCCCACTCCCAAGTGTTTCCCTGCTGTTCCCTGCCAGCACTGGGGCAGCTGTGGTGTGCCAGGAGCAGCTGGACTGAGAGGGGGATGCAGCAGGATGAAGCTCCTCTCTTGTTCTGCTGGGAGATGTCTCCTGGCTCTTTTCCACTGAGTGCTGGAGTGTTTGCTGTTTCCCTGGGGGGTTTACAGGAGTCAGAGATAAGTTACGTGAATGAAATGTGATGGCCTAAATAGGAGCTCAAGGTGCATGATCAAAATGCTGCTGATGATGCTGCCAAGGTGTCCTCTCCACTGACTCCCAAGTCCCTCCCTCCCCAGGCAGGAGCTGCAGCTGCTGCCTCCCTGGAGGCATCAGCCCTGGCCCTCGGGCTAGGCTCAGTCCCAGGCTGGGCTGCTTTAATCTGTGCACCGAGGGATGAAAGGGAAGAACTCTGGTTTTGGGGTTTTGTGGAGCCCAACAACCCCTGAGGGGCACTGAGTTGAGATGAGGGTGTTTGATCCAACTCTTTACTTTGCCCTGCTGGGGACAGTCCTGAGCTTGTCCTCTCCCCTTGCTGCTGGCACCTGCCAGTTCCACCCCTGGAGTTATCAGAACACAGACCTTGGGTGACCTCTCTGAAATGCTGTGTTTTGTGCAAACTGCATAAGAGAACTTCTAATCTTTCAATTAAAAAGCCAACTATAGAAGAGGCTGTCTCAGCTGCTCTGCCTTGATAAGAAGGGAAAGCTTTACAACTTGCTGTCAAGTCATAACTCCTTCGTGCACGCACAGGTCTGCTCTGCCAAAAGCAGGCAGAAATGCAGAAAGAAAACCTCCCATCAGTTTCATCTCTTTATTGAAAACTATCATGTCTGACAGTGAGTCTTTTGAAGATAGATGTTTTCCACCTGTAGAACTCACCTAGCACTGTCAGCATCCCATCCCTGTTGCCTGAGGACTTTCCTGCATTCCCTCATTGAGTCTTGCAGTCTGAGATCCCGTCTCTGCTTCTGCCTATTGAAGTATGAAAAATATGAAATATAAAATAAAAACCAGGCCTTAAGAGCACAGGTCTGGCTGTTAATCACAAACTTATTGGTGCTTAGGTATCAACAGCTTAACCAGCCACTATTTATCCATTGCTGGGAGAACACAGTATTTAAGCTGATGGCAAGAGAAGAATTCCTACAAGTGTTTATCCACTTGTGAACATTTAGTATGAAGGGAAGTAACTGCCTTAGGCTACAATAAAAAACTTGCGTTGGACTTGTGGGTTACTGATCAGGAATTTCTATTATTTGAACAATGCTGCTAATCAGCTGAAATAGCAAGTGCTGTGTCAGAGGATTATTCTAGGAAATGAGTATTACGTTTGATTATAACATTGATTTCACACTTATTAAATTCTAGCCAAAGAAGGTGTTAAAGAATATTATTTCTGCCCAAAAGTGTTTTGTTACAGGCAGCACTTGTGCTTGCTAAGCCTTCTCTGAAGCTGGTGGTTATCCATGAAGAACAGTGCTCATTGTCTGAAGGGAGGACACTGGTATGTTTTGCTGAAAAAAAAGGAAGCCCAGACATTTCAAACAGCTTTTCTGTGCTTCCTCGAGGTGCCTGTGTAGAGGTACACAGAATCATAGGATCATTTAGGTTGGGAAAGGTCTTTAAGTCCAACTGCTAACTCAGCACTGCCAAGTCTACCACTAAACCATGACCCTTGACTAAACCATTGACTAAATCATAAACCTAGCACCACACTTACACGTCTCTTAAATCTCTCCACTGATGGTGACTCCACCAATTTCCTGAGTAGGCTGTTCCAATGCTTGACAACCCTTTCACTGAAGACATTATCCAGCCTAAACCTTCTCTGGCACAACTTGAGGCCATCTCCTCTTGTCCTGCTACTTGTCCCTTGAGAGAGGACACTGAGCCCCACCTTTCAGGGAGGTGTAGGGAGTGATAAGGTCCTCCCAGAGCCTCTCCTTTTCCAGGCTAAACACCCCCAGCTCCCTCAGCTGCTCCTCACAGGATGTGTGCTCCACACCTCACTGGCTCTGTTGCTCTTCGTGTGCACATCTGTCTGTGATGGGGATGGTGCTCCTGCCTGCCCAGTGGCAAGGGATACTTTCTTTTCAGTGGTTTGGAGCTTTGGAAGACTCTTGTAATTATTTTCTGGGGGAGTTTGGTCTTTTGATGTGTTTGGGGCTAGGGGCCTGAGCCAGGCTCAGGGGATGAGAGGGGAAGTGTGCTCCCAAAGGAACAGGGAAAAGAAATTAGTAATCCTAGGTCAAATAAGCAGCTAGACACTGTTTCTTTGATATTATTTGTAGAAATGTAGTATAGTTAATACTGAAGTTATTTAAGTTGTCAGTCTCCTTTTTATCACTTCTGTGAATGTCACTTGGTACTTTCTTATTCTCTGTACTGCCAAACCTGTGAAATCCTGGACACTAAGAGGTTAACTAGCTCCTTCCTATCCACCAGCTAAAGGCTGTGTACTGCAAAAAAGGGACACCAGGAATCTGGAATGTGGTGGTCTCCTTCTGAGTCAGCTAATCAATAAGCATTAATCTATTATGCCAATTAAATGCTTAGAGAAGGTGAAGCACTGTGTAAGTGCCAGGTGTTGTGGGAAGCCTGGGGTCACTGCAATGCCAAAGGTGCTGTCTGATGGATGGGAGATTAAACAGAAGTCTCCACTACAACTGCTCATTAATGATTCTGTAGCATTTTTCATGACAGAAATCTTCCCTGGGAATTAAAGGTGAACTGATCAAAATCTGAACTTTTTTCTTTTTTTTTTAGCTTCTGGTCAGTTAAAATTGGATGCAATGCTGAAAAGCAGTATGAGCTATGAGAAACACTAACCTGAAGGTAACAGATGGTAAAAGAATAATGATGGATCCAGTCAACAATAATTTCCTGTCCTATAATTTTTTCTGGCTGGGGCAGCACACTGCATGCTGAAAGGCTGAGCTAATTTCCGGACTGAACCGAGGGCTTTCTGTATGATGAGATCAGATCATGAAGGCCCACACTCCTCATTTGGGATGTCTGGATTGACTCCCCTGGGAAGATTTTGAGCTGCTTGTTCTCCCAGCACGTGCACTGACTGTGCTTGGGGCTGGACCTGGTCCCCAGGCCTCGCAGAGAGCTTGCAGCTCCGTGTGCCAGCAGCCTGCTCAGCAGTGCTGAGCAGCACCCAAGTGCTCTGGAGGTTGGATGCTGTGTGGTTTGGCCATCACAGAGAGGGGAGCCTGAGCCAAATCCTCCTCTAGGTCTAACCTAGTCCTTAGCCAGAGAGGGATACTTCCACCCAAACCAGGGCTGAGCCCCTGAAAGTGAAGTCATCCAGAGTTAATGCTCTTTGTAGGCTGGAGAAGGAACGGAAACCCCACCTCCTGTGCAGCTGCAGAATATGGCCAAGTTCATTAGCATTTATTAGGTAATGATGAGCTGTACTATTGAAAGGCCTGTAAATAAGCAAACCATCTACAGATGGCCACTTAATAGGCTCTGCTTCCAGGTTGTAGTACCTGACCCCACGCACAGATGTTGCTTTCCTCGAGCAGCTGTGCCCTGCAGTTCTGCTTCCTGCCAAGGAAACCTTCCCTACCTGCTCCAGTTGCATTTCAGCTTCTCCAGACGTGTGTGCTCCCTCCTCCCCACCTCACCCCCATTCCCAAGGTATTCTCACTTGCCCAGTTTGTTGTTTGGAGGAGCAGGCTGTGGTGCCTGTCATCCTTTGTGTGTGCTTTGTCTTTGTGCCAGCTCGCATCCCGAGGAACTGCAAAGTGGCACCCGCGCTCCCTGTCTCACAGCAGGCATGTTTTGCATTTCCTGACACATGGGGAGTGACTGACTAATACTAACATGAAAACAATTCTGACAGAACAAGGGCTTGATGGAGGGAGGGGGGAAAAAAGTATATCCAGGAAAACGGAGTGTGTTCAGCATATGCTATTGCCTTCACCAGTTCAATAAATATTTATTGTATTTCTTATAATTGAGTTTCTCCACTGTAAACCTAAATGGGAGAGAGTGTAAGAAGTTTAGGCAGATGGCCTTTTAAAAAAAAAAAAACCACCAAGATTTCCTACCCGAGCACACCAGCAGAGGTTTCTTACAATATAAATGAGAAAATATGCCAAAAGAAATTTCTCCCAGGAGTGAAGAGAAGGGGAGGGAGAAAAACAACAATAGAAAAAGCAGAGGAAATGCAACCCCCCCAGCCAACCTCCCTTGGCTTGGGACTTGGGGTGTGCATGTACATGGGAGCTTTCATCCAGGAAATCTTGATATCTGATGAAGCCTTTCATCACCAGAGCTTTTAAACACTTATAAGAAAATAAATCTGTGGTTAGGAAAAGGCAGCAACCAGGGTCACAGTAATAGACGGTCTGAATCCATTAAAGATGAGATGGTAGAAAAACTACTTGATCTGGTGGGAATAAATCTGAAAATCCATAGGTCTCGTGTTGGCTCGTTGTTCTGCTGGATAGCTGTTCCCTGGTCACCTCTCCTTCATTTCCACAGCTGACTGTTGGACGTGAGGTGGTTTTTTTTGGTTTTTTTTTTTTTTGTCTACCCACTCTGCTTGCCTTGGTTGAGCTGTTAAAGCCTTGGATTTAACGAGAATGTTCAGGCTGTTTGGAATTTGTCATTTTTAATGCTACTTTTTGGCAGAAGCATCCATGTTCTGTGACATTTCCCTTTAATTTAGAGCCACTTTGGAGCATCTGTAAATGGTCATGAGATAGGAATTTTAATTGTTTTAATTATATTTCTATCTTCCCCAGCCCCCTCTCTCCAGTGGACCTTTTTTACATTGCATCAGGGAGAATTTTCTTCCCCCCGATACATTTTTTAGATACTGACATCTGGAGACATTCATCAAAGAATAACTTCTACTAGAAACCAAAAATCCATTAATGAAGCTGGAACTATTTGCATAGTAGAAATTATACTTAATAACCTTTAAGGGGAGAACTCCTGTGATTGATGTAGAATACAATTATAGTTAATGGTCAGGGTGCAGGGGTGTTCA
Source organism: Hypocryptadius cinnamomeus (assembly GCA_013400635.1). NCBI lineage: Eukaryota > Metazoa > Chordata > Aves > Passeriformes > Zosteropidae > Hypocryptadius > Hypocryptadius cinnamomeus. Next base: position 22,952 of record VYZP01028807.1, on the reverse strand, counting down.
GGGCTGTTGTTTTTCATATCTGCTCTCCATCTGTGGCACGCTGGGGCCAGTGCCCCTTTGCAGGGCAGGGGAACTGGAGGAGGGAGCTGTTCCCAGTGACCCCACTGAAGGGCATCCTCTGGGGTGCACATTCCCCCTCAAAGCTCTCCTGACAAGGGAGAAAGGGCACTGAACGTGCACAGAGGGAGAAAAGCCATCAGTAAGGGCTGCTGTGCTAGGAAAGGACAAAAGTGTAAGGTTTGCCTCAGGTATGAGGGTCTAAAACCAGCTGCTTTTGCTTCCTTCTGTGTGTAGGATGCAGGGAAAGTCCAGGAGGAAAATGTTGCCTTAGTGGCCATGGATATGAGAGGCTTCTTGGAAAGGTCAGGTATTTTGTGTGTTCTGCAAAGATGGGTTAATAGAGCTGGCAGACAAAGAGCCCAGGAGGTCCCTGGAGGGAACAGGGAGACGTGAAGGTGACACGGATGCTGAGGGGGCCCAGAGCGGGTCAGGGCAGCTCTGTGGAAAGATTTTGCACCACTGTGGAGGAGGTAGCTGGGAATAGGAGCTGTGTGCCCTCCTCCTACCCTGTGCCTCAGAAAGGAGCTTGGCTTGCTCCTCCTTCAGCCGTGCTGCTGCCCCATCCCACCTGGAGGAGGTGAGCTCAGCTCCCTGCTGGGGAAGGGCAGCACCCAGCACAGAGCTGAGTGATGAGGGGATGGCTTGGAAGTCTCCAGTGGCATTGGTGTGCCTGTGTGACCAAGTGAGCAGGTTGAACTCTGGATTTGTGGCAGATTTTGATCCTTTGTGATGAAGTTGGTGGTATTTCTGCAATTTGGAGTTTATTGCATCCAGTGCGAAGTGTTAGTGCTGGGGCTGCTGTTCCCATTTCCAAGCAGGGTTAGTGCTCAGGTCTTTCAGCCCTTTAAAGAACTATCTCAGGACATCTCATTATGCTGCTGCTGAGCTGCCCCTTTGCAATCTCTACTCTTTCTGCTCTTCAGTACTGCTCATTGTGCTTTCATTCTCCAGCACTTGGGTCTTGGCCTTTGGCCAGAGAAACAAAAAAAAATTAATTCTAATTCAACATAAAGGTAAAGGTGTAGTGTTATCTCCTGTGTTCGAGGTGAAGGCAAAGGGCTGAGCTCTGGGGAAGCAGATGGATATTTCAGAGTCTGTGTCTACTAGGAGCAAAACAGAGTGTACAGAAAAACAAGCCTGTATAGAGGAATCTGAGCTATTTAGGGGACCTCCTGTTTGGTACAGCTGGCTACTCAACCATCTCCATTTCTGCCTGAGAAATATCAGTCTGAAATTCTGCTTTTGTTAAAATGTGCAAAATGGAGAGCAAGCCATGAGAGTGGGTGTGCTCTGGGAGCAGCACTGAAGAGCAGATTCTTCCTCCAGGCACATCAGGTCCAGAAGGGAGCAGAGATATCTGTGCTGGACCCTGGGCTGCCCTGGTCCAAGGCACAGCCCTGCCCAGGCAGGTGTGGAGGCCAGACCCCTTCTCCCCACAGTTGCAGCCAATGTGCTGCATAGGGAGATGCTACAGTTCCATATTCCTCTAAGGATTTCCGGATTACAGAGTTTGTTTTTCTGTTTTTAAAGGGATCAAAGTTTCTAAGCTGATTTTTCATTCAGATGTCTAACTGATAGCAGTGACAGTGGAGGAAATCAAAGGAGGGAATTATTGTCTGTGCATCTCAGTTAGTCATTCTTGTGGCTGCCTTTATCTGCCAGAACATTTCTGTTCCTTAAAGCCACACTTAACATAAACATAAAACCTTTTTGGCAGGTGGGCTCTGCGCTGGTACTTGGATTTTTGGATTTCTCTGTGACAGATGGAGTCTTTGTCCCTTTCAGATCTGCGGCTTTGCACTTACATTCTGTTTTCAACTGCTTCTTTATTTATTACTCGTCAAAGGGAAACAGCATAAGGGAAACAGCATAAAGGAAGCAGGAAAAAAAGAATATCTAGTATTTTTTCAGGGGGAAAAAACCACATTGAGACCTTCCATCAATACTTTGTGAGCTGGGGACAGTATCGGTATGACTGTTTAAGCTGATTTCCTTGAACCAAAGCATGATTTTATATTTTTATATATATATATATATATAATATATATATATATGATACCTACATGTAGGTTTGCTTGTAGGCTTGCAGGATTCTGTGTACTGAAGAATTTGCCCTGAGAAACTATTGGTAATGATAGAGGAAAATGGCTTTGCATCCTCGTAGATGGTGACCGCCATATTTAAAATTTTAGCTCTGCCAATTCTTATCTATCCATAATATAACCTGATAAGACGTCCTGGTACAGACTTGCCCAGGCTGAAGAGTGTTTCAAAGAGAAAGGGCTTCTTGCTGTACAGTCTGTTTGCCAGTGCCTGCTCTTTAGTCATGCCCATAATTGAAGTGTGAGCACTCTCTGTGCTGGTCTTGCCAATCTCAGATGAATGCGAGGCCTGGAGGGGCCACTTGACATCCAGACTCTTCATAACTATGGAAATTCAGGCATGACATTTAGGGCATGGCCTGGGCTTCTGTGGGAGGCAGCTGCAGAGAGCCAGGCAATGCCTGTAGCTCTGGCTGAATCAAAAGGTGTGAAAAAGGCAGGGTACAGATCTTCCCTTTGCTCTCCCTCCCTCCCTCCCTCTCTGCTTCAGAGCCAATTCTGTATTCCAGACATCCCTGCACCTGGTGCTTCCACGGTGTGGGTGGGAGTTCAGCAAGGAAGTTTTCCAGGAGGCAGAGAGAGCCCAGCTCGGACAGGAGAGCAGCCCCTCCTTCCCTGGGCACCTGCTGTGCTGTTTTCACTAGCCACCCCCACAGAAAATAAACACACCTTAGGCTGCTGGCCAGTGCAGCCAGATCTCCCCATCAGCTCACCTGCTGAAAGCTGATGGAAGATGGGAAACAAGATGCCAAAATCAAGATGCTATTCAAAGCGGAGTCTGTGCATGATTATTCTTTGTCTTACTGCTCCTGGAGGATGTTTAGAGGACGTTAATGACTTGTCTTTCACTTGGAGAGATCCCAGAGCAAATTGTACATTGCACACAGTCTGATAAACCTATTCTGCAGTCAAAGGCATGCCTGGGCCAGTCTGAGGCATTTCATTTGTACCACAGTGCCATTAGGTGGCATGAAAAATAATAATAATTTGCCAAGCTCACACTTTAGCACTGTGCTTGAGCTAACCCATGAGCCTGGGACAGCTGCTAGCTTTCCCCTGTTCAGCTGAGGCTGGGGGCCTGTGTAGAGCTCAGGAACCCCCTCAGCCAGGGGTAGGTCTGTGCCAGTGAGAATTAAGTCTGGATTTGTGATGCTGGGATGCAGTTGTTCCACCCAATACTGAAAGGCAGCTATCTCCAGGGAAAATGTGTTTGCTTTTAACCACTATTTAGGATTAATATTTGCTCGGGCAAATAAGTTGAGATTTGGTAGACATTAGCAAAGATAAACCAGAATTGCTCAGCAGTTATTCTCCGGAGTTAGATTCTTCCTGGAAATAACTGATTAAGGCTGTGGTCTTGAGTTTTCTCTAAAATCCTATTTCTTCTCTCCCTTTTCACTGCCAGTCTGATCAGAGGAGTGGGCTGTGAAGTGGTGCTGGTGAAGAGAACCAGCAGCATGTTTTTCCTGAGTCTAAGTCTGAATGCCATTGACTGTTTCCAGCTATCAGACTGACCCAGCCAGAGGGCCCAGCCTGGGAGCTCTGGTGGCATCACAGGCAGAGACTGTGAGAGGAACAAGTGGATTGAGTATTAAGGATTTCCTCAAAACAGATCTCACTACCACAGATAATTGAATAGATCTTCTCTGTGCATATTCCAGGTTTGTGAACTCAAGAGCCACACTTTAACATGCTTTAACATTTTGCCACCAGTTAACTTTAATGCATCTTTTCTTGAGCTCTCAAGAATGGAACCCATGCCAGATTGGTTGTCTTAGTTTCTTAAAAAAAAAGAGAGAGAAAATGTGAGGTTCACACTGATTGCTCCAAATTCTTTAAAATAAAAGCATTCAAGTGAACTACTAAATGTTCACCTCTATGGAAATAAGACTCCATGTGTGAAGTGGAGAGACTAACAAGTGATTATTACTTTCTGTGCAACGTAATTGCTTTGAAGTAACTTAGGGGAAAAAAAATCCGAAACCCTCTCCCTTTAAGTCATTCATTTGGAAGGGTCTAAGGAGTAATATTAAATGGTCCTACCAGGAAAACACATTGTGGGAGTATGCCACTACCATTCCATTTTGCATTGAGATTAGGATGCAGTAAATATGACTGCAGTTGGTTTTGTCCACAGAAGCATAAACTCGCTTTGGAGTGAAAAGAGTGGAAGGAAAGAGTGATTTCTGTGGGTCTGAAGTTGGCCTGAGTGATGCCATTTTGCACAGACCCTCCATTTCGTAGAAGGGATTAGTTTGCATACAGCAAATTTTTTTCTTGCTCCCCCCACTTTTCAAGACACAGGGATGCCCATTTGCTCAGAGCTTTGACTGCTGCACTGAGCTTCCTTCTGTGGGCAGGGGAGGCTGAGACATAAAGGAATAATGCTGAATAAAAAACAAGAAACAAGGTGGTGCAGGTACAGAGCTTCTCAGGGATGCAGTGAAAATAGACAGAAAAACCTGTTGGACTTGGATTCTTCCTACATGAGAACTTTGAAGTATAATCAGCTGAGCAGTTGTGCAGTCTGGGAGCACAAGTGTGGCAAAACTGAGCATAAGCAAGGTGGAAACTGGAGAACCAGTAGCAGAAGTGTCCCTCGTCTTTGATTGAAGTTGTTTTGCCAGCAAAAAGTTATTCTTATTGCTTTGTAACTCTTTAACCTGGCAATAAAGCCTCCCATCTAACAAGAACACTTATTATTACTGCCTGATCACCTAAAATTGCTGTGCAACTGGAGAACACCTAATAGGCAGAGTGTTATCCCCATGGAAGGAAATGATCCATTAGCAAAATGCTATAAACTGGCAGGCAGGAGGGCAGCTAAGCATTTTGACCCTATTAGCCTGGAGATAGCAAACCTAGCAATCCTAAATGTGATTGCCTCAGAGATAAGTTTAATTACTGAAAATGCTAGAACTGCAGAAAACCTGAAAAAATCTGTCTTTCTTTGGGAGCAAAAGGAAGCAGTGGTTAGTCTAGCAGCTAGAAAAGGGGACAAAGACCCCAATAGTCAGTCCATTTCATCCTCATGTAATGCTAAAACATAAAATATACCAACTCTCTCCAAGGGGTTATGGGATGCCCTCTTGAATAAGTTATTTCTTCTGCACTGTTTTTTATCTATCATCTGGGTGAGGCCCTCAGTTCTGAATCTGTGAGATATGTTGTGTCCCATCCTTCCAGTTAGAGGGTGCAGAGAAAGTGTGGTCCATGGGCAAGGAAAGTGAATTCCATGAGCAAAACTCCACAGTGCTATTAATTGTGGCTGGAGATCATGGAAGGTACGTTGTGTGAGGTGGGAACTTCCCAGAAACCAAAGTATTGTCCTTCAGAAAGTCTAAGTACCAAGCATAATAGCTATTAATTTAATCAAACATCCAAGTGGGGATGTGAAATATGATATAGGTGGTTTGTGACATTCCTGTGACAGCTGATCCTTCTGGGAATGAAAGCCAAAAAAGGCAATTCATGCTGCAGCTGAGGTCTGGAGGCAGCAGCTTTGAGGGACAGGCAGTTTGCTGTCCAAGTCTTGTGTCCTCAGATCTGGTTCAATGCTTCAGGGGCAGTGAAGAGTAGTTCTACCAGTTGGCTACACAAATAATAAATAACTATGCCTATAGCCAGTTGTAGACTTACAGAATGTTTTTTCAGAACAGTCTCTCTTTCTGTGGAAGTAGAAGTAGTAGTATTCCAGTATATTATCATCCATTTGGGTCCTTGCTGGTGGTAGTTGACTGGTAGCTGATGGCTAAATAAATAAAATAAAGAAAAAACTATTTACATTGTGTGAACTTGTTGTAGAAAATTCCATTATCAACAGCTAAGAGAAATGCCAGGAAAGCCAAAAGCTTTGCTCGGTGGCAGTCCAAGCAGTGACACATCTTGTATTTATGGTGACAATACACCTTTGGTATGACTGCCTGATTTTAGCATGTGGCTGATTAAGTGGCTCTGCTGTAGAACAGTCAGAGTTATCTCAGTGAAGTCTTAATAATCTCCACCATGTCTTCAAAGAGGAGTCTCATTCTAGGAACATATCCATGGACAGAGGTAAAAGGAAACTGTTGGCATCAAGCAGAGCTGAAGTTTAAGGTAGTGATTCCTGCCTTTTTTTCTCATTTTTCTCAGGGATAAAATTAAGATATAAAATTCAGAAGTCAGATGCATCAAATGTGCTGTTCACTGCCAGTTGCACTGTGTTGTGCTCTGGGAAATAATAATCTCCTTCCTGGAAGGGTTTGGCACATTCTGTGTGGGCCCCATGTGTTCACCTGCTGGTATGAAGAGAGATGGATATCAGCTTTCTGAGTACCTGTTGTGTGAGATGGTGAGAGCCCTGAGTGCAGATGTTTGTATCTATTATGGTATGTCAGAGTGTCAGTCCAGGGAAGCAACTCAGCAGAAGTTCCACAGATGTGTCCTCAGAGCCTTGTTGCCTTAATGCTTAAAACCTTTCCAGCCAACCCAGGGGGAACAAAGGACAACTGAAAATACAGGTGGGGACTCAGGCAGCCCAAGCCAGGAAAAGACAGTGTTCCCTCCCTGGGGGAAGATGTAGGGAGATCCTGGAAGCCACCTCTCTAGTCTCAGGAGCTGGAAACAAACCCAGCTCTCCCGCTTAGCTGCCACTTTGGACCTTGCAGCTGTTATTTAAAAATGATCAGACGGGCAGGAAAAGTTAAACTTCAGGCCACTGTTGAGCATGTCATCTGACCTGAATGGTTTGCAAAACAGTCTCTATGACTGAGGAGAAATAATTGTGCTCTTTAGCAGCTCAATAGCAGAGTATATCAATCATGAGGAAAACCCCGCTACCCTACCCACTAATTGGAGCAGGAGTTGATTAGCAGCGTGGCAGGGAAACGAAAGGGCTGTTAAGGAATCACTTGGAAAGGACTGGCATTGCTGATGAGCTGAAGGAAGAGCCATGCCCTGATGTCACTGCAGGAGATGGGCTGATGAACTGAGACTAAAAGGGGTGACCCCCACTGCTGGTGGAGAGGCAGCAGCCTCCACCAGTGGTTTGCTTTCCCCTTCCCAGGCTTTGGAGTGCTCTTGAGTGGGGCTGCTTGGGAAAAGCCTCCAGCAAGTCTGAGATTTCAGAAGACCAGATGTGAGAATTTTGTTTTAATGCGCTGACACTAAGCTCAGGGTCATTGGTAATATCTTGAAGAAATAACAAGTGATTGTGTAAATATGTGTCCCCCAGCTGCCTGCTTCTGTTAGACAGTGCTGGGTATTTTATCACAGATTAATCATGCATTCTGACAGTAGCTGGAGTGGCATTTTCTGCTAAACTTATCCCTTTAATTAAATGTAGATGCTCCATCTTCAGGCTGACAGTCTCAGGACACCTGTTTAATTTTTTAATTGGGGCCAGTGCTTTACCTGCTCGTTGTGCTTTTTCCTTTTTGCATCTCCTCATCCCAACACATGCTCACAAAAGGTACCAGGCAGAGCTACAGATATTGAACAGGACAGGCTGGGCTGACAGCTAAGGTCACTCCAGCAAAGAACCAGAGTGCTTGTGTGCTTGAACTGAGAGGGTTGCTGTGTCTCCTAAATGCAGATTGACAGAAGTGTCCAAGGGACAACCTTTCTTTTCCATAGGAAGCATTTAATTACTGCTTTGCATTCTGTGGAAATGCTCACAGGTTTCTGCACTCAGATCTCCCTGAATCATGATGTGTCTGATCACAATTTTCTTTCTTTTCCATCCAGCCTGCCTGAAATGTGTTTGAGAGAGATTTTTGTGAGGGATTTGGAGAATTAAAATGGCCTTTTTGATCCTCTTAGAATACCAAAACAACAAGTGGGTGAGCTGCTCTTTTCTTGTGAGAATCTAGATATGCATGCCTTTGCTCTGTGCAGTTTCAAAAGGCTGGTTTGGAAGTATTGTCTTGTTTAGTGATTATGTCCTGAAGTGTTTTATGCCTCATTCCTACAAATGGAGGATTTGGCATTTTCTTTACTTTTCTTTGGATTCATAGAGATTTTCTTAAGTCTAGTAAGATATATATATATATATATATAAAATTATTGCTTTATAGAATACACTTTGCATTTTTAGCGCCTTTGCAGCTATGAATCTTTGAAGACCTCATAAATGAGCAATTTGATAGTGGTAGGTGTCCCACTATTTGGTGGAGGGAGAGTTTGGAAAAATATAATCTTTAAGGCCCCTTCCAACCCAAACCATTCTATTAATCCATGATTGTAATTAAGCTATACATCACTTCAGGTCTGGTTTCCTACAGGGCTGCCTTGCTTTGTAGAAGAAACTGAAGGGTCTTCCAATCTTTCCTGCCCTCTGAAAACATCATTCTTAGTAAACATTTTTTCTGGGTGCTCCAGTTCAGTAAGGAAAGGAAGCTTTCTGCTCATTTTGCACCTGTTTTTACAGAGCAATTTGCGAGGTAGCAGCTGTCAGATGGTTTCTTGTGGAAATGAGGCCTGGAATAATACACCACTTATTCAATTGACTTGGGTCAGGGTACACCAGGGCTGCTTGTACAGCTAATTCCCATTGCTGTACCTTGCACCCCTCTTGTGTCACTGATGTTTGAGGCTTTGGCAGGAAATCCTTTCTGGAACAAAGGAGCTCCACAGTGCTGGTGTTCTGTATGATAGAAGAGGTGCTCAGAATCCTCCCCCATTACCTCATTTGTGGCAGTCTGCCAGCCAGCACTCCCATCCTGTCTGGTTCTCCTGCTCTTTTGCACATGGGCTGCCCCACAGGCACCTTCATGATGGCACTTTTCTGTCCTGGGGCTGGCAGTAAGATAGAGGTGTCACTGTACTTCTTATTTGTGACAAATAGCTGTGAACAGCAGGAACACCTGTATTTTACAAGGCTCTGGTGTAGACTTACTCTGTTGGAGCACTTTGACTTACCTGGGCTGGACTCACTGGTACAGCAGGATTTCTCCAAAGTCAGAAATCTGTTCCTAAAAACGTGCACAAAAGGTACATTTTGGGCACATGCAGCCCTAACTTGGGATCCTAACTCAGACTGGAGAGATGGAAAATCTCTCAGTGCCTGTCAGAGGACAGAATTGGGGAGGGCTCTTGCAGAGGAGATGTATCATGCAGGGAGGGAGAGACTTCCAGGCAGTTTATTGCTAGATGGAGGTTGGGATGGGGGGGTGCTAGGGGCCTTCTTGGGGTTATTCTCAACCTTGGGAAACATTCTGCTTCCTAAATGCAGCAATAGGTGAAGGGTTGACAGTGGGTGAAGGGCTCTCCCTCACTGCTCCTCTCTTGTCCCCATGGTCTTTTAAATGACACTCCCAGGAGCAAAGGGTTGATATTGGCACAGCAGCACAGTGCCTGGAGACAGTTTTCCCAGATGTACTTAAGCTCTGTGTGGTTCCTGGGGGAGCAGACTTTGTGATCAGTATCCTATCATGTTCAGGAACCCATTTATTTACAGAAAGCTTATTATTATTACTATTATTATTATTATTTTGCTGGTCTAGATAGTTTTAAGACAGCTGTACTTGAGGATGTTTGAGCTTTTTCTCTTTGTATTAATGTGCTCCCTTTCAGAAGAAGGCTTGACAGGAAAGAGAAATTTGGCTTCTTTCACAGAAACATACCTTAACAAATAGCAGTGGGACACTAATCCTGCCTTTGGTTCCTTTCTGGGTTGTTTTTGTAGCTTTATTTTTTCCTGGAACATGCAGCACACAGAGCAAACTCGGCAGGGACTTAAGAGAGGGGACCAAGAGAGGCAGTGGGTGCTGCATACTGACTGAGAAGGGCTCAGGGCATGCACTGAGCATCTGAATGTGAAGAGTTAGGAGGCAGAATGAAGTCCTGAAGGTGAAATACAAAACCTGACAAATGGTGATTCTTGTTTAAAGCACTGACAACCTCCTCCAGGTGCTGTGCTGACAGGGCTCCAAAGCAAAGCAAACTCGTTAGGTATGGCTGTCTGGGTCTTGCCCATGCACCTTCCTCTCCAGGGTTGGACTCTTTGCTGGTGTAGACACACCACAGCAATTAAAAAGAATCTTGCTCTGGCTCTGGATCTTTCTACACTGATTCAGACCACTGAACCAGTGCAGAGCAGTGTGTGAACATTGCAGGGGGCTGCTCCCCAGTCTGGTGCTCGTGGTAGGATTTGCTGTGGAAGTTCATACTAAAACCCGGCTGTTTAAGAAATACTTTACCTTTTACCCCTCTCCTCTGGGATTTGCCCAGAAATGGCTGGTGTCTGATAGCCTGATAGCATTTGTGAATGAGTTGGTCACAGTCCAATCCTTAATAGCCATCTGTATTTCCCTGCATCAGACCACGATCCAGCTCGGTTGGTCTGATTAGCAAAGCCCCAGAGAGGCCCCTGGCTAAATATCACAGTGAGCAAACCTCAGCCTCCAGCTCTGGGCTGGGTCCATCACACCAAGAGGCAAAGGCATGTTTTTGGGGTTTTTTTTATCCAGTGATGATGATGTTTTGTCAGAGTGTCTGTTTCTCATCCAAATTGTTTTGGGCCAGGTTCTGGTTCCCTTAAGTCTGGCTTCATTGTAGCTTAGTTTGCCTGTAGTCATACTAGTGAAAATAATTAAAGAGTAAAGGATTACTTGGTGTGAAGAAAGGTGGAAGAATTGGGCCCTTGATTAAAGCACTAAAAATAGCAAAATAGAGTTTCAAAGAAGATGTAATTACTTCTTTTATCTGCCCAGCTCTTATCATTTGTGACAGTTACTGGATGTTTCTTGGTGTGTTTTCAGACCTGTGACTTGATTGCATATTGCAGAGTCTTTTATGCAGCTCCTGAACATTGCAGCAATCTCTGCTTAAACAAATGTAACAATGGCAGTCAGGTACCCATTGCATTTGCTATTTTTGCCCTGTCAACTCATCCTTTCAAAAGACACAATCTGAAATCAGTTTCTTCCA
>VYZP01028804.1:0-16306 GCA_013400635.1 Hypocryptadius cinnamomeus | reverse complement strand
CCTTTTCAGGTTATCCTGACACACACACACCCTGGCTGTATGGGATTGGGGCAGGCTGGCTTGCAGCCCTGAGAGCACTGACACCAACTCAGGGAAGCATTTGGGCTGCTGTGAGGCATGGGGGCTGCATGTGAAAATTAACAGTGAGGAAGCAGTGATGGTTCTGGACAGGATTCCCCGCCCCACTGAGTGATAATTCATGGCACTGGACAACTTGGGCATTAAATCTTGTCTCCAAGCGAGACTGGAATTTTCTCAGGCTGGGTGCATCTTGCTTTTTTGGCAAATAAGCACAGACATTGCAATTCTGGATAAGAGTTTTAAAAGCTCTCCCTAAATAATGTGTTTCTAGTAGGAGCTCCTTGGCTTGTACGGAGATTGATGAAGAAGTTGCAGAGTTTCAAATGTTATCCAAAGGACACCAGAAAATGGGCAAAGGTAATGGGAAACTCCCAGGAGTAAGCAGATGGGTTATTGTATTACAGATGCTACTGGAAGGTTGCAATCAAGACAAAAATAAGTTCTGTCAGTTTTATTTTTCTTAACTATTGCTAATTATAAGACTTATTTCTCTAATGCTGGCAGAAAATGGTATGTATTTAACCTGACAAGATTCATGGTGAATAGATGAATATGTTTTCATAATCCATATGCCATTTTTCATAGACATGGGAACATGAAAACACAGAAAACAGTGAGAGAATGATGCAGCAGAATATGATGTAATTTTTCTATTTTTATAAACTTCATACACTTTAAGGCAGGATGAGTCTATAAATGTAGCTGTTCCACTGCCTTGAAATCTGGCACACAGCTTGCTGAAAGCTATTCAGATTTAGCTCCTACACTTATTTTTTTGTTCTTCCTAGAAAATAATTGAGCTTTCAAACTATTGATAGGAGAGTCCCATTTTTCAAAATTTAAAAAAATTTTTAGATTATCTTGAAAAGATAAAGATAATGTTGGTCAGAAATGCAAAAAGGGTATTTGCATTCCAAAACAAGGTCAAAGTGTCTTAGGTGTTTCCTGTGGTACATTTTGCTCAAAGTATCATTTTCGAGTATAATCAGGGAGAATTTAGGGATTTCAAACATTTAATGGAAAGAAATGCTGGTTGCTGTGGCATGCACACATGTTGTGGCAACCATTCATATGTCTTTCCATTTTCTGGGGTTTTGTATATGCGAACTCTTTTATTATTTGTTCTTAATGCCACGGATTTCTTTTCAGTAAGTCTTTATAAAATAAATTTCTTATGTTCTTGGAGAGACCTGGCTAAAAGTTTTTTGTAATGTAAGATAGAACTAAACACTTAATGGTTTACTTCACTGTAATTATGATTACAGGCTTCCCCTAAAGAAACTTCATTTTCATGTTAAAGTGATTTGCCATATGGTAGTAAGCAAGGGAATTGTCCTGTCTTTGCATCAGGTATTCTTGTATGGCAAGGCAGCCAAGCTGCTTTCCAGAATGTTTGCAGAGTTCATGTTTCATATCACTGATAATATACAATCTTACATTACTATTGTGATGTTAACTACTATCTATTATATTGAGTATAATACAAAACTGCTGATGAATATAATTTAAAAATATGTATGTGCACTATGAAGAAAAACATGATTTAAAAAAAGATAAGACTTCAAAGAGCTCTTCCCTGCTTTTTATCTTGTTTCTGACAAGCCAAAATACAGTCTTTAGCTATCTGTGAGTTCCTAAGCTATCTAACAATGTCAGGCCTTACCTAACAGATAAAAATAAAACATGAAACTAAAGTTTGTCTTGCACAGAAAAAAACCCCCACAATGTTTTTTATTACATTCTTATGTGATTACTTAGAAAGGCCAATTATTTAAACATCTTTTCCCATTTTTACAAGCATATAATAAATACACAAGTATCAGAAAGGTCTGGAAAAAAAAAACCAAAACAAACCGAAACCAAAAAAAACCAAAACACAAAAAACCTCAGATTTAAACAATGCTAAAATAATTCATTTCTTACCAGGCCAATCGATCTTTAAAATACTAAGAGTGCTATGTGTAGTAGAGAAGAGCTTAAAGTTGCCAGTAAAATCTGGTTGAAAATATCCAAGGTCCTGGATGAAATGTTTGATACTACTGGGATACTTTGACCCTTCCAGTTTGTAAGAAGCCTTCTGAAAGGGCTGTGCAGAGATGACTGAGTAGAAGTGCCTTCTTTCTCTAGGCAATATTTAGCTATGGTAACGTGATGTCTAGATCTGTTTTCTAACACTCCATAAATGCAATTCATTGACTCAAAGTACAATAAATTCTAAAACCTCTGGAATACATCAGTAATGTGGAAGGTGTGGAAGGTCAATCCCAGTCATTTTATGTCGGCTTTGGAGAGGTGGTGGGGATGGAGAGTGCTTGTGAGGGTAAAGGTTGATGTGCTCTGTGTATCCTGATTTGTGGAGCTTTGAAAAATTCTGATCTTGTCAAAGGAAATACAGGATTTCAATTACCAAGGTGGCAAATAGAAAGGACCAGGAGCCATGTGCCTTTGTACCGCACTGGAAGTATTTTCATATACTAATTTCCAGGAGTGCAGGATAACTGAAGTTATCCTTATTTCTACATAACTAAGTGGCAGGACAAGTGAAAGTGTACCTGCATGGATAATCACTGGATCATAGAATGGGTTGGAAGGGACCTTAAAGGTCATCTGGTTCCGACCCCTCTAGTGAGGGGCAGGGACATCTTTCACTAGGTCAGGTTGCCCATCCAACCTGGCCTTTAAGATGATCAAGGAAGGATGGGATATCCACAACTTCTCTGGATCATCTGTTCCAAGTGCCTCACCACCCTCACAGTAAAGAATTTCTTCCTAATATCTAATCTAAACCTTACTTCAAGGCCATACCTTCTTGTCCTAGCACTACATGCTCTTGTAAAAATTCCTCTCCATCTTTCTTGTTGGCTCACTACTGGTACTGGAAACCCACAATTACTTCAGCCCAAAGCCTTCTCTACTCTAGGTTGAACAATACCAATTCTCTTAGACTTTTCTTGAAGAAGATATGCTCCATCCCTCCAATCATCTTTGTGGCCCTCCTTTGGACTTACTCAGGATGATGTCCTTCTTGTGCTGGGGACTCTGGAGCTGGTTGCAGTACTGGTGCTGTTTCATGAGATCACTACACAAGTATTAGAATTTAGTTTCCTTTTATCTCATAACTCTTTGCTAGGGTGTCACCTCTTGCTTATGGCAGTGTGTGCTTGGTTGCTTGGAGAGATGTTCCTTTTGCATGTATCACCTCTTCTTACAATATGGTTAGATTGACTTTGCTTTACTTTTTGGCCTCTATAACGTTACAGATTTCAAACTGCACCATGTGTGGGAGGTGCTTGCCTGTGGCCAATTTTAATGAGAAAAAGAGCTCCTCTGTTTCTACTGATGACATGGCCCATTGCAGTAATGATTTGTTTTATTGCAAACTACTAGAACTTAAAGACCATTTATGGCTAAAACTGTTAGGTCACTGGAACTACGCAGACAATAAAAACGTTATTGCTCCATTGGTGCCTTTTACTGTTTGTTAAGAGAAACACTACTCTTTCATTTTCCCCCAAACACTTAGAGCATCCCTAATTATATCATTGCTCAAGCTGCAACTGCTGTTCTCAACATCACATAAATCTTGCATTAAATTGATTTGTGGCTGAATTGTGAAAGGGATCAATGGATTCATTTGCACTGATTTGCCACTCTGTTACTGAGAACGTGTCTGTACATGTGAAAGATGGGATTATCTGCGTTGATTCATAACCTCACAGATGTCTTAGGTGCTGGAGTGTACCTGAGATACAGGGAAAAAGAATGGGGGAATTAAATTGGATGCTTTGTTTGATCTTGCTACTCCTATGGTTGCTAAATCTCCAATGTGATAGAGTGAGATGCTGTGTTGTCTCCAGCACTTTGATCCCAAAAGCACTGTTAACTCCTTGGAGGGAACATCTTACAGTTTTCTACAGAAATGACATGCCATTCTCAAGTATCATAAACAGTCTGTTCCTGAACAAATGGTGGCTATGTCTGAAAGCTCTGCTCTCATGTAAGGCAAGGTCCTTAAAGAATGAAGTCCCAGGTGTGAGCACAAAAATCTGCTACCCTTAATAGCATCTGCTTTTGCTACGTTATCTGGGACTGGTTCACCCTGTTAGCAAAGAAAACCGACATGATGACTAAAGGGAATTTTCAGTGTGCATGAATAAATTAGACTGTAGGACTAAGGCCTTAGATAGTAAAAGTTTTGCAAAGAAATATGTTTTTCCTGTATCTTGTATGGTCTGGTATACACAACACACATAAGATTATGTTTTTCTCAATGTCACTCTGCCATTATAAAGCCATTGCTTATGCTGCAAACCTGTCTCTGCTTTATCAGTGTCATCAGATCTGTGTCAGCAGAATGTCTTTGCATAGGGACGATGTCTGTGAGTACTTCTCTGTCACTTCAGCTATACCACTTGAACAAAAACATGGATTGAGGTGGATTTTCTTTCCTTGATGTAATTTTTCCATACCAGTGTTTTGACCCAAGGGGTAAGGTTCACCAAAGAACTTACAGCCTGACATGTTGTTCCTGTCTTGTCAGTCTGCTATTACTGCTATCATAGGGGAAGTGCTGCTTAGAGGAAAGGGCTTCTAGCTTTTGACAGGCACCGAGAGCTGTTCCTTGTTTGGTAAGTGTAGCTCTACAAGAGATTGGTCTGTCTCAGAGCTCTGCTAAAAGGATTGTTTTATAAGATTACAGTTTATGTTTACAAGGATGATTTCATTTTGTGAATCAGAATAAGGACAAGCTTTGGTACAGTGACAGCACTGTTGCTTCTATACATCATGCTCTAAAGCATATCTTCTGAGCAGATTGGCATAATTTTTGTTAACATGACTTTGAAAAGGACAGGCCTTACCCTCACCCCATGCTTTTTTTTTGCTTTGAAGAGTTACAAACTCTTCCAAGGAGGAGCAGATGCAACATTGAGCACATGACTGAGAAGAAAGCTGATAGTCCAGGAATCCTATCTGTGTACAGGTGTGTGATTTATGATAACCACTTGTGAACCCTGGATGTTGCCCTGGCACCAGTGTTAGGTAGCAAAGGCTGCTCAAGGATCTTGCAAGCTTTTCTGACATTAGTTTTTGTATCATCAGGTCTTGCTTATACCTGCTTACACAGCAAATATTCCTTTGCTGGAGGTTATTTGCATGGAACAACTTGGCAAGATTTTGCTGAAAATTGGCTAGGCTCAGAGAAATGGGTTTATTTTCTGCTGTTGTTTCCTGGTTTTGGTTTGTTTTTTTTTTTTTTTGGTGAAAAAAAGGGGGTTTGAAGAATTGAAAACCTCCACAAGAAAACCAGAACAGAGAAAGAAATGGAAAAAATATGGGGAGAAAAGGGCCATACTCTTTAAGCTAAGGAGCCAATCAGGCATTGAAATTGTGCATGGTAATGAGTTCAGAAGCAGTTAGGATTGCAGCAATGAGGCATTGGAGAGGTGATGAGGAGGAACAGATCAAATTCCAAGAGAGGAGCTGAGTCAGGCATCATGTTCTTGTGGTATGGACCTGCCCATTTTGTGGTTTGATGTGGCTGTCTGGTCTTCAGACTTCTTCTGTGGTGCTGAAGTTCTGTGATCTTCCACGGACACATTGTCTTTGCAGCTCCCACAGCAAAGCTCCCACAGCTGGCCATCATGCACCTCTACTGTCCCAGTTTCAGGATTTAGGAACATGACCTGCAAGGTACACGTTATCAAGTGGGTCATACATACATTGTTTGTGTCAAAAACCACATACAAGGAAAGTAGGAAAGAAAGAGATGGCACCTGAATGCTGCTCAGTCCAAACCAGAGAAAAGAGTGTTCTATCAAAGATCAGGCACTGCTCAGCAACATCCTGAGCAGCCAGAGACAGCACGAGGGAGAAACCTCTTTTGGTTACCAACAGCCTCTTTCCATTTTGAAAATAAGTACGGGATGCTGTGACTCAGAGTTGTTTACAACGTAGTTCACAACATGAGGTAGGAATGTCTGTTGTCACCATAGGCAGAAATTTTACGTCTCTAAGGAGGCAGGTTAGAAGTATTTCCTATAAAAATGTTTCAGGTGTAAATATGTCAAAGACATTTAAACAGTCAGCCACTTTGATAACAAGGTTAGTAGACAAAGAGATTTTAAAAATTTGAATTGTGCCCAGTTAATACTGACATGAGAGAAAGCTGAGGTGAAAGCTATTCCTGTTTTGCAGGCTTTATTTGCTTGTTTGTTGGTTTGTTTTTGTTTAGAACTACAAATAATATCCCATAAACTAAGACTATGAACTGCTTTATACAAGGGGAACAAATTACAAAGTGTGAGAAAATTGTAGCAAATTGCAACTGATGTAATCAGGATTGTAATGTAAGTAATTAATGGCCCATTCTGCTGTTCACCATGATCTGTGGGGGCAGGGAAGGAAGGAAAGGAAGGAAACCTTATGGACTAATTCTGCTTAGGGATATTTGCAGTCCTTAGGGCTCGATGGTAGTTCTACAATTATACAACAGCTAAAATCTGTCCATGAAGTAGCTATATGCAAAATTATTTGGCCATGAGGTTTACTTTGGATTCTCTTTTAATGTTGTCTTCTAATGTTTAGTTTTAATGTTGTTTCTGACATTTTCAGAAGTTGTTTTAATAGAAAGGACAGGCATTAGAGAACCTGTGTGTGCTGGTAGTGCAAAAAACAGCAACCCTGGCTGGCTTCAAAAATACTAGTAAGTTGATGCTTCCTGTCTCCCATCCCTGCTCTTTCTCCCTGAAATTACTTTGCTTCCTGCTGCAAACTAGATTTTGTGCCATTCATAATAATAATAATAAAATGACACTAATTGCTATGTGTAGTGGATGTTCTGAATTGAGCCTGAGGAACTGAGTGTAGGCTGTATAAGATACCAAACATAGCAACTTTGCAAACAGGGTAAATTAGAGTCAGGAAAATGTTATATAACAGAGCATGAGTGGTAGCTTAGAGCCTTCATTTTCATTCACACCCACAATTTGAGCTCTTTCACAGAAGGATTCTTACTGGGAGGTAATCCTTTGGAGAAAATTCATCAAAAATATGCCATCCTTCTGATGTTAACCATAGCTGAAAATATCAAAATAGAAAGTCTATTCAGTACAGCCTTTTCCTTAAGTGTCGAGAACACATTAAAAATATCTAGTGACACTTTAAAAATATATTTTTTTTAATGCAGGATGTAACATGGAACTGTGGGTAAGTAGTCATTTGCGTGAAATTAAAGTCACAGTTTTGAAGGCACCTAAATGATCTGGGACTCAAAATCTGGTTGTTCAAATGTGATGGGGATACCTGGGGTCTCGTGGAGCTTGGCAGATTTTCCTGCCAGGTATCTCAGAGCAGAGCCTTGTAGTGGAACATCAGTCTTCCTCAGAAGCTGGAAAAGCTTTTCTGTGGCTACACAGCCTGGTGACTGAGCTCTTTGGCTTCAGTGATGATAATTTGTGATAACTGCAGAGCTGCTCTGGGGTTTGGAATTGATCCTCACTTGAGAGGGTGTCCCTGTGCTGGCTCTCAGCAGTGCACATCCTGCAGAGCACTCAGTGTAGTGTTGCCCCTAGCGTCTGATACCAGCATATGGTTTGAAATTAATTGTGTTTCATAGAAAACTGTTAAGTGCTTTTCAGATCATGTCTCGTGTAGATATGTGTTCTAAAACTCTTTTGGACAGCAACATTGCAGGGCTTTTCTATTTCTAAACCTGCTGGAAATGAGGGTTTAAAGAAACGAAGTCCAGGACACACCATAGAAAATTTGAACTCAGATTTGCCAAGAAAAAGGGAACTGCGTGGCAGAAGTGGTGCAAAACTACTGTGAGTGTGGGCTGAGTGGGGAGCAGCCAGGGTTTCCCTGGCACAGGACGCTCGGGCTGCACGCATCCCCTCGCTCACAGCCTCGGGAAGGGAGTCCCTGGGGCCCCAGTGTGTGCCGGGGAAGGCTGAGAGGGGCAATGCATCAGAAGCCCTGCGGCAGCGATCCCCTGGGACGCATGGCAGGCAGCAGGAACCAAGCAGGACGTGTGGAGTGCCCTGATGGATGCCAGAGAGCAGCCGTGCTCAGTCCCCGCCTGCTGCGAGGGCAGAGACTGCTTGCTGGTCTGGACAAAGGTTGGCTGCTTAATTTTGTTCTGCTGTTGTTACTAAAACTCCACATAAATCTTGTGCGGTACTTGGTGTCCTTTTGAAAAATGCTCTGACCCCCAAATCTAATAATGTTGCCTGAGTAGTTTTAAGGAAAAAAATTAGAAATAAAAACATTGGGAAACTGAAGAGTATTAAAAACTGAAGTCACCCATTTCCTAGGCTCTCTAAATGTGTGTGTGGTGGTAGTAGCAAGCTGCTTATTCAACAGACAGCATAAGGATGTGTAAGAATATAAGGTCTGCCTAGCAGCAGAAAATAGCTCCTGCTGTGGCGGTGAATGGGGGAAACAGGAGTGGTTCAGGGTTTGTCTGCCCTTTTCCTTCCCTTCTGCAGCCCATCAAGGCACTTGAAAAATGCTCCCTTACCAGCATGAGGGCTGCAGCCCCTTGGCCTCCCTGCAAAATCGGTGCCCATGGAAGTGTCTGTGGTATTGGCTTGATAAACTCCAATCTTGGCTTCTTTCTTTAGACAATAAGTGTACAATGTTGCACCCTTCAGCACTTTGTTCTTTAATATTTTGTTCATCTTCTTCAATCTTAGTTAGTGATTCTCTCTCTTGGCAGAAACAAGAAAACAAATAAATGCTGTAGCTGTAACAAAAGGTCTGAAATTCTGAGATTAAATGAAAAGCAGGCTTCAGGCTGAACTATATCCCTCATAAAGTGTATGAACTCGATTTCATGACCTATGGCTGCCCATTCAGTATCCTTTAATATCACATTGGCCTCTTCTCCTGCCTGTGCTTTGCTACTTGCCCCAGGGAGTGTGTTTGAAATTCTTTGTAATATAAATCCAGATAATTGATCTTGTGGCTAATAATTAATTGAAGATGGAAGTATGAATGAGTATAGAGTGAAATGGGCTCAGCCTAGTATTTATCTCAAATCAAAAGTAAGGTAAATTTTTTTTCCACTGAAGCTTTGGTGTGGGTATTGAGGTCTTCTGTGTCTTATTGCAAAAAACAAAATGAATAAACTAGATGATGCTATTAATTTTGTTTCTGAATTGGAGTTAATTTAGGAGTGCAAAATGAAAGAGGTCTCAATGCTGACATATGTGGTTTGAACGCCTGATACTTCTGCTTCTGAGGGAGGTAGGACTACACTCAGGAAAAAAAAGACTTCTTTTGGAGCAGAAGGTATCTGGTCAATTGGGATTATCTGAACTGGGGAATAACGAATTTAGGGGCCAAACCTGAAAATGCTACATAGGTATGTCATTGTGTAATAGTTTCGCTCAAATTACTCATATAGGAAACATTACTAGCATCTCTGGGATTGGGCTGTCATTGAATACATGTCAATAATGGTCTCTGTTAGGCAACTTACACAGCAATTAAGGAAAAAAGGTGGAATAAGGTTATTTAAATTTATTTTTAACATATTTAATAGCACAATTAGCAGAAATTTTAAATTACAATAAACAGTGGGGAAATTTCATGCAGCTGAAACTAGAGAAGAGACTATTACCTGCCTGGCTCCACTAAGGACTATTGTTGGCACTACTAAATCTGCTCTTGCAAAACTGAAATAGCAATACATTTTTTTTCCAGCAAAAAAGTACATAAACTTTCTATTTAGAGCAATATACACAAGGGAAGTGGATATAGGGTGAACATGTTAATGTTGCATGTGAGTAGAACAGTTTGGACAGATGTGTTTCATGTGATCTGCAGCTGCTGATCAGTGTGTTCATAGTTGTTGAGTATTTGTGTGTGTATGTGTGTGTGCATATGAAGAGACATTGTTACTATAAATTCTATCCTATTTTGTTACTCCAAAATGAAGTTTTCCTAATGGGTGAAATTATTCTGGTCCGTGTCTAGTATAGCATATTAGTTGTTTTGTTACTTTTTAGCTTTTTTTCGTGTTTTTTTGCCTGTTTGAGTGGACATAGGAGTAATGACCATAATTATTAACATTTAATAAATACTTTAACAGGTCATCACCATGTTTTTTCTCTCTGTATCAGCATGTGATTTCTTTTTATCTGTGTAGATTTTGTTTCTTTTTCCATCTTTCCTTTTTCACTTGATAACTAAAAGCTTTTGTCTTAATTTTCCACATTCAGAATTACTGCATGTGATACAAGTTTTGCAATGCCACAGATACAGCCTGTTACCCAAAATTTTCTTCTGCAGGGACTCCAAGACCCAGCAGACCCATCCCAGTCTTTGTGCAGTGTGTTGCATTGGCTGCCCTCTATTTCTCCCTGCTCAGCTCTGCAGAGGCTCTTAATTCTGCTCTGCTCAAGACCAGCTAGAATTTAGGAAAGCTTATTACATTTCATAGGTCGATAGTGTTTTATTTGAGCTGGTAAGTACTGCAATAACAAAAAATGAAGGCTTTTTAATTATTGCTTTTGAATAGGATGTCTTTCAGTTGCTTCTGTTTTTCAGTATTTTTGCCTCTGTGGTTGGTTTTTTCAAGTTTCCTCTTTGTTCAGAGTTTAGTGTAATGTCTGCAAGGATGGAACATTAGTGCACACATTTTCAGGCATTGGGAGAATTGCATTTTATTTATTAGATGTTTATTCTAATACAAAAAAAGTAGTTTTCTTGTCATTCAACAGCCTTGTTAGTCAGTGGTATCCTATAGATAATTAGGTTTCACTTGTACAAGTGAACAAGACTGGGTGAATATACACTTGGGCACTTGCCTGTGATAATTCATACTATTTAATTACGAACTTGCTTCCCTGCACAGGTAAAGCATATTTTCCTAGACAAATGAAAAAACTTTAAAATTTATTTTTAAACAATTAATCATTTTCCCATTAAGAATAGGACTGTCATGTTTTGAAGTTTCTACATGCACATTTGCTTCTGTAGAACCACACTGCTTATTCAATATTTCCAGTGATCATACAACAAAAAATCCTTTCGAACAGAAATGGTGTCCAACAGGTTAAAGAATGTTCTGTCTTTAAACAATGAGTGTAGGTTTTCTTCTTTTTGATTTCTGAGTCCTTTGAGACACTATTATGTACAGCAATAAAACCTTCCCTATACATTGAGACACTGGGATCTTCAAGAAAAGCTTCTTAAAATTGCCCAAAATACAAAAATTAATTCTATGGTCTAACTACACAGTAAAGTCTCTACCAAGAAAGAAAGATCTTGAATTTACAGTGTATTTCCTAGACCTCATTACTTTCTGTGTGGACACATTTACTGTATGTGAAGAATGGCTCTGGATGAAGCAGAGGCAGAAAAGTAATGTTCATATTTATTGTGGCAAAATCTAGCTAAAATCTCAGGGGAGGTTCTATGTACATCTTAATTCATCATCCCTTGCACACTTATTTATTGATTTTATTAGAGTCATAGAGACAGTGTGAGCTGGAAAAGTGAAACATTTGCCTGCATCTCAGTAGAACTTGATTCTACAGCAATTGATTGGTTTCTATTGACTAACCCCCAAAAATCAACTTTGTGGTCGATTAGAAAAGGAAAATATAGCAAATTAACAAAGAGATTTTGACTAAAATCTTTGGTTTTTTTGAATCCTTTTTCCAAGTTCTTACTATATTTGAACTTCTTGTCAATTGAAGATTGAATTCAGTCATGCATTAGCAGTTAAGCAAAACCACATTGACCTGAGTTAGTAAAGGAAGAGATTTTCCACATAGCTGCTGTTGCACCTCTGGTCTTCAAGAAAGATCTAAGGAAAATTTTCAAAGTGGCACTAGAAACCATAATCTTTACATTTTTCTTTATGGAGTTCCTCCCCCCAGTATTTGATAGACATACCAGCTGTATATTATTAGAGGTGCAGCTTCTTCCTTTGGATTGAGTTTATTTTACTGTGAGAAAAATGTCATCCCAATATGAAAGAACTCTTTCATACAGAATTTGGCCTGATATTCTGGCCAATTATTCTTTCTGCCTTAAGAAAAGTCCAGGGATATATAAGAATTAATCCTGGATGTAAGCAGATATTGCAGCACCGGTATCTAGTTTTTGGTGATTTTTTATACTAACGTGCTTATTCAAATAAAACCACTTAAGGCTTTCCACCTCTTGAAAAGATGAGAAAGTACAAGAAACAAGCTGAAGAAAGCACAAAAAATGCTTGACTAGAATTCAGCAGGCCTGGGAGAAATTAAGGTCTTCCAGAAGGTGGAGATGCCGGGATACAAAAAAGTGTTTTTCTCTTTGGTTGCACCAATTCTAATAATCAAACACAAATTGTTGCATGACTAGTACAGAAAGATGGTTTTCATTTCTCTTCTTAGATTCAGTTATGGTAATCACTGTACTGCTTATGCTCCTGTGTGTTTGACTGATTGCTCTCCGCTCCTGCTGTTCTATGCACGGAGAGCCCTGACATTTGATGAAGCCATCTCAGTTTCAGGGTGGACTGAGAGAGAGATTTTGAGATCTTTGCTATGATACATTTCTATTTGCAATCTTATTATAGAAGCCTAAAGCAAATGCTGCAGTGAATATGGAAATAAACAAAGAAAAAAGTATACTGCTTGATTTAGAATGAACTCATTACCTGTCTGTGCAGTGCCAGAACCCAAAGATCTCTAGGCTAAGATCCTGGTGTGTAATGCAGGGAACATATCCGGTGTGCCTGGCATGTACACTTGTAGCTTTTATAGAGGATCACTGCTCCAACTCAATGCCACAGATTCAGAATGACATTTCTCTATCTGGTAAAAAATAAAGTTCCATTTAAAGGCAAATAGTAGATTCATCTCAGACTTGGTGGATGTGCATGAGGAGTGAGATGGTGCTTAGACATGCCATGAATGCATGATGCCATCTCTTCGTTGCATTTCATTTGGGGTTAGTGATGAATAATTTCTGACATGGATGATATAATTGCTATTAAATTTCAGTTTTGATTATTGACTGTGTGATTTTTTGAACCCTATCGAGAACAAGTTAAGTCCCATGAAATTCTAGCTTTTTCCTGCTCAGAAAAAGGGGAGGAAACTGCTTTTTTTTTTTTTTTCAGTTGAGTGCAATGTGCAGTATGTAGCAAGAAGGCTATCTGTTTAAAAGTGCAATGCCCTGTCCAGCTGAACATTTCCTCTGTGTCTCATCAGGAGGACGCAAGATACATTTTTACCCTTGAATCTATCACCAGGAAGGATGACTCCTTTCACTCTTTTAACCATAACTGTACCATAAAGTATAGTTTTTTACTTTTTGACAAGTAAAATTATAGGGAAATATTTCCAGATCCACTGAAGATATACAGTTCCAGGGGGTTTTTTGGGGTTTTTTTTTGGTGAAGGTATATTTTTCTGTTACTTTAGTGCGGGGAAAAAAAGAAAACCAAATCTAAACCAGGAAGACAGTAGAGAAGGAGGGCTGCCTGACAGTCAGGTGAGGTTAGAATGTCTGGGTTTGGTTAGAACCCCCGCAGGAGGGGGGATGTCAGGGGACAGAACCTGCTGGAGAACATGCTGAACATCTCTGCAGAGCTGGATTGAGCTGCCTCCAGCACTACGCCTTGAAGAGCCCAGGCATGTCACCATCTCTCCCAGCTTGCCACTTGCATGTGACTTGACCTCAAACCAAAGGTTACTGTGCACAGTCGTGTGTGTGTGGGTTTCTAGGAAATGCATGACAGAAGGTAGGAGTTCATGGTTTGCCTCTGGAGTCTTGTAGTGATGGCATGAAATTAAGTCCAAATACTGGATTCTGCACCTAGGACAGAGCAATGCTGGGCACAAGTACAAACTGGGAGAGGGGTGGTTGGAAAGCAGCCCCACAGAGAGGGACCTGGAGGTGTTGGTCAGCAGCAGGCTCAGTGGGGGCCAGCAGTGTGTGCTCTGGCAGCCCAGAGGCCAAGCCTCATCCTGGGATGCATCCAACCCAGCACCACCAGCTGGTCAAAGAGGTGATTATCCTGCTGTATTCAGCACTGGTGAGGCTTCACCTCAAGAGCTGTGAGCAGTTTGGGGTCTGACAGTTTAAGAAAGATGTGAAGGGTCTTGAATGCAACCAGAGGAAGGCAACAAGAGTGGTGAAAGAGGTGAAAGGCACATCCTGCAGCTGAGGAGCTTGGCTTGTCTATCTTGGAGAGAAGGAGGCTGAGGAAAGACCTCGTTGCTCTCTGCAGCTTCCTGAGGAGTGGCAGTGGAGAGGGAGGCAGTGAACAGCCAGTGAACAACTGGAATGGCCCAAAGCTGTGCAGGGAAGGTTTAGACTAGACATTAGGAGCATTTCTTTACCGAGGGGGTGCTCAAACACTCTAAGTCTTCCTGCAGAAGTGGTTGATGCCCCAAGCCTGTCAGTAGTCAAAAGGCATTAGTAAAATGCCCTTAACAACATGCTTCAGCTGTTGTCCAGCCCTATACTGCTCAGACAGCTGGACTAGATAATTGTGCAACCCTTCCAAGTGAAACAGTCTCTTCTCTTCTTCCACATCCCAGCCAAAGGGACAGGAACAACATCTCCCAGTAACTGACAGAGCTGTAGCCTTAGCTGTTATTTATATGACTGATCTGATGCTATTTGTCACAGTCAAGTGCTTTGTCACTTTGCCAAGGCTGGGTGTAGTTGTGTGTGTGCATGTTGGTGTTTTGGTAGGCATCTTCTTTGCTTTCACCAGCATCAGTGTACCTGTTGGTGTGACTGAATCAAGTATGTGATTGCACTGGGTTTAATTTAATTGTAATATTGAAATGAAAGACAAGCTGCACCAAACCCAGCAATATTCTTAAAGTATCCATTTTTTGTTTCACTGTTATGCTTGTTATGGGATTTATCAGTGGTGCAAAGCAACTTAGCATCACTTTAACAGCCCTAAGTTTGCTCCTGGGACTTGAGCGTATCTCTCACAAGGCCTAACGCGACAATGCAGTCATAATGTTTATAGCAAGAAAAGACAGTGTCTCAGATCTCTGCTTATTAATTGGGTTATAATGGCATGTTAATGATGCTGTGCTGCTTCCAGGGCTGAAGCTGGATGGGTGGCTGAGGGGTCTAACCAGTGCTCTGGACTGTGTGGGACGTATGAGTTTGCAGATTCAGCAACATGGCTGGTGACAGACGGAGGGAAATTGGGAGGGCACAATTGCACCCATTGAAATATCTATGCCTTACTCAGCTTGTGCTGAGTGAATAACTACTGCTGAGAAGTGCACTGAAATCCTGTCTACCTGAAGCTGAACTGGGTTCAGCTAAATCCCAAATTTAGGTCTGGGATTCAGTGTGATTGCAATGAAGGACCCAGCTGCAACAGTTAGACCCATGTCTGTGCTACCACCAGAGAGAGTTCATGGGTTACAAAGAGTGTAACTGATCAAAAGAGCTTCAATTTCAAATTTAGGAGAAACAAATAGCACCAAATACATCACTGATATAGATGGGAAGGTAAAGACTGCCCACAGCAGCGTGGTCAAACTATGGAAATAGTGGGTTTTGAGAGTCAGGAGTTAAGCCAAGACAGCCTCTCAATCCAACTGTTTTTGTTCTCCTGTTACCAGCGTAACATGCTGTCCCGTATGTTCTTTTTCTTATTTGTATCTGGTTCTTCTGCCTCCCACTCACAAGCTGCATTTCTTAAAAATAGAAACAGGATTCTCAGCCCAAGTTTAGTGATATTTCAGAGGGAATGAATGGCAAGTTCATTGGGCCAAGCAGTCCTTGCTGTGACTGTTTGCTACTATGGATTTAGGCAATGATTATCACTCCCTCTTTTCATTCTGTTTGGTGTTTGGGCTTTTTTTTTTTTTTTTAATACCGAGGAGGAATTATGGGAAATAGTAACTTTGGAAGAGGCCCAAGGGAAGAGGTAGCTGCATTTTGTAGCTGGTTGTATTTGCTTGCAGTTTTGCTCAGACGATATTTTTAAAGATCTACACAGAGAATGTAAGACAGTTCCCCCAATAAATTCCTGTGTCCATGAATTCTCTTACATAAAAAACCTGGATGTTCAGAGGGTCTTTGGGTAGGTAGCTGTTTGAAGACTGGAAGCTGTGCTTAAGCCCCTGTTCATTAAAGCAGGGATGCTGGGCAAGTTTCACAAGAAGTGATACGTGGGGCTGCTTGCCAAATTCAACTGTAAAGCTCTAATACCTCAGCAGTGGCAGCTGGAGACTTTTGCAGC
>VYZP01028802.1:10375-26563 GCA_013400635.1 Hypocryptadius cinnamomeus | reverse complement strand
ACATTTACAATCAAATAGCAGCCAACTTCTTCACTGTTAGTATGGGGGGGTTGCTTTTGTATAGATATGTTAGCATGTTATATTCTGTGTGGTCTCTGGATCTCCACCAAATGCAAGGACTCAGGACTTCACTTTTCTTGGCAGAAGATATCCTAATTTTCCTAACGTTCAAAGCTTAATTCTCATCCCTACAGCACTCTGGCTATATAATAATCTTCAAGTTGTCACTAAGGAGCTATGGCAATTACTTGAAGACAATGACCTAAAGCAGCTTCTCAAGCATCTACTTTTTTATCTTATATTCTTTTAATCTTAATAATCACAGAAACAACATATAAAAAGATTGAAATATTTTAAATAAGGCAGAGGATATTTTCATTTAATTTCTTTAATCAAAAGATTTTCCAAATGTGTCCATTTCAAAGAAACATTTCCGCTGCAAATACCTGAAAAATAAAATGCATTACATGGAATGATTTCAGCTTCTGACATTTTATTTCCATATCTGATTTATTTTATGGGAGTGTTCTGTCCATTTTGCTTTATCCTATGATGCTTTTAGAATGAATTAACTTCATTCCCAGATCAAGCCACCTCCCTAATAAGTTCATTTATCCTTTTGGATGCAGCACTGAAGTAAGCACACAAAAGCCAGTCACAAATGAAGACTGCTCTGAGTGGAACTCACTTATGTCCATAAGGCCAGCTTCTCACAGCTTGCAGGTTGATAAATCTGGAATCACAGACACTTCCCAGGAGGTAAGTTGTCTGAAAGTTGCATGGGACTTTGGTTTTGCAAAAGGACAAAAGGCAAAGCAACACAAGGAGCCCAGTTTGATTCATGAGAGAGAAACCCTTTCAGGAGCCTTCATCCCCTGCAGGGGACCTGGGCTCTGTTCTCTGCACCAGTTGCCACAAGAAGGTCCTAGCTACTCATTAAAAATGTATTCTAGGTTCACAAAGTCATAGATTGGTTGAGTTTGGAAGGCAGATCATCCAGTCCTGACCTGTGCTCAGAGCAGAGTCAAAAAAAGACAGTTGCTCAGGGCTGTGTCCAGTCAGGCTTTGAACATCTCCAAGGGGTTTTGTCTTGGGCACTTTTTCCTTGATGTTCAACAACAGAAGAATTGGTGCACAATACAACCTGCATTACCAAATTTGATAAAAGCAACCATCTCTCCCTAAAACATCACATCTCTTATTAGATTAGAATGGTCTTTTCTACTACTGCTGCTATTGCTACCATAAAATTTCAATTTTCTTTTTTGGACTTTAAGAGTAGGTTTTACAGATTTTTCACAAGTAATTAAAATCTCCTGCCTCTTACCTCTGCATATTTGAACTGATTGCCTCATATATTCTCTAAAACAATTATTAATCACATTGATTACCTGAAGATTTAAGCCTTCATTTGAGAGATCCATGTAGAGAGTAAGGAGGTACTTTTGGAGAGGAACATTTCTGAGCTGTGTACTTCTTCCATTAACCAAGGCACCAAAGGAAGGATCTCCACCAATACAGCTACACCAGTTCTCAGCAGGCAACAATCTCCCTTCAACATCTGTAAAGCATTTCTTATTTAATAATACCAGCTAATTAAATAATCAGAGAAGCATATGTCTATGGAGAATCAGAGAAGTATATGCTTATGAAGACTGTTCAGTCCCAGGCACAAGTGTGAGAATGTGGTTTTTTTCTTCTAATAAGTATTGAAGCTAAATTCTTCCTTAGCTCTTCATCTTACTGCTCATTTGAATTTCTCAGAAGCATTCATTTTGACTCTAAGAAAAGCTGTGATTCAAATCCTTGCAGCTTTGCTGATGCTCAGATTAGATCTCCTCATGGAGCAAAGTGTTCCCCAGGACAGCTCTGCTTAGCAGGATGCAGGGTTCGGTATTTGTGTAAATCAATCCAGACCATTTCAGGGTCACTTTTAGCAAAGGAAAGCCTGCCTGTTAAGACCAGATAAGAGTGAGGTCATTGATTTATTTTTCCCTCATTATCTGGCAAGGTTTCAGTTGAAGCCTAAACTCATTATCTCTGTGGAAATACAAACACAACTTGGTCCCTTGAAGCAAGTTAATTTAGTTTGAAAACAGTTAGGGAGTTACCTTCTGAATTCAATTAGCTAATAACTCCTGATGGGTAAAGGTCACAGAAGAGCAAGGCACTGTGCTGGTTCAAGTTAAATACAATTCTAGGTAATATCAGAGCAGCACTTTTCCCCTTCTTACTGAGTCATGGCTGCAGCTTCTGGCCACCATCTCCAAATTCTCTGTCAATAAGAGAGACAAATTTATGCCGGAACGGATCACCTTCAGGGATGAGAACAGTAGCAGTACCTTTAAGCCACAGCTCCTTCAGCGTCTTCCCTTCATATTGGAAATAAATCAGCAGGGGAAGACATTCCCCCTTTCAATCACACTGAACAAAGCCCCTCTACTCGCCCATGTTAATCAAAACAATCTGTACATTAAAATCCAAATTCCTCTCTGCAGCAAGATGCAGGATTCATTTTCTATTCCCAGCTGTAGAGATGGTTCCTGTAAGGACGATGCTGTAGGAGAGCCTGTGTTCCTGCTAAAGACATGACACTTGAGGATCACTCATAGACCACCAGCTGCAAGAGGCTGTTTCAGGCTGGGCTGGGAAAACATTTCCTGCTTAACACCCAAGTTAGAAAATAATACTATGATAGAAACCCTGACAGGCTTGATCACAGTATAATAACTGTTGGTATTACCACTATAATAGAGGGGAAGTGAATGGTGGAAGGGCGGCACATTTTAATTGTTCTCGCAAGGAAACACCGGGCTCTGAACTACCACAGGCAATCACCAGCTACAAGCAGTTCCCTCTTAGAGAAACAATTTTTCATTTTATAATGTGAAAGCAAATTTCTTGCCAGTATTACCTCAGGTCATTAGCTATATTGTAATTCTTGTGTTTTTCCAAACTGATTTCCCCCTTAATTTGATTTTGAGCAGCTGATTAAATTTACCCTCCTTGAAGAAACAGACATTCAATTTAACTCTAGTTCGACATTCTCCTGGTATCAAAATGCAGTTCTCATGGTCACACTTCTAGCTACAGAGTCATTTTGTCACTGCTTTGAAGGGGCATTCTGTAACCAATGACAATATGTTGGCTTCCTCCTGCACATCCATGTTATACACAAGCTCAGAAAGCAGAATAATAAACTGTACAATGCAAAAGGTACTCTTCAGACTAGAAATCATTGAATTACAGGATGAAGGAAAATGCAGCACTTGTATTCATTTTACTTATCCCACAAGGAACCAAATTCCATACCCAGAGGCACGGGTGCCTCTGGTTCATTACTGTAGTCCCCAGGGCTCTCACCTTCCCAGGTGGCTGGATCAATGAGACCTTCCAAACACAATCTCTTTCAAGACTCCAAGTGGACATCCAGGCTGGGCCTAAATTATTTAAGAAGGGGTCAAACCTTGGGATCCTGTAGGTCTCTGAGTTATTTTATGTGCAAAACATAAAAAAACATTTAACAGAAACATTATGCAGAAGAATTCTACTGGATCAGATCAAAGGTCCACTTACTCCAGTATTCCACTGCTAACAGGAACCAGCAGCAGATACCCAGGCAAACAATTTTAAAAGGGGTAACCATGAAGTCCTTTTCTCCACTCTCTCCTCCCCACATCCAGAGCCTGCCATGCAGGCAGCTCCTCAGGCACAAATGTCATCTTCTCGCCTATTAGTTCCTGATAGATTTTATTTTTCTGTTAATTTGTCTCATTGGTTTTGAGCCCATCTAACCTCTTGACACCCAGCAGATACTGTAAGACTGGGTTCAGTTTAATCACATACCACAAGGACCAAGTTGGCTGTTGTTTGCTTAAGCCACTACCCAGTAATTCCACCTGATGTCCCTTGTTCTTGTTCTGAGAGAAGCGCAAACAATCATTTGCTACTTATTTTCTCTGTGCCACTCATGATTTTAAACACCGCTATCGCATGCCTTTCCACCTTCCTTTTCCTCATCTAAAGAGTCTATCTAATCAATCTCAATTCAGAAGCTGTTCTTTCTTTGTGAAAACACCTGTGAGGTTTCTCTGTCCCCTTTGAACGTTGGCATGACTTTTCTTAGACGTGGAGACCAGAACAGCGCACAGTAATCAAGAGGTGAATAGACAGCAAAATAATTATTTCGTTTGCTGTGTCTTCCCTAGCAATTTCTGACAATCCATTTGCTTTTGAGCATTGCTCTGCCCTCAGCCAACATTTCTTAGAATTACTGACAGCTAATTTGAGCTCTGTTCCCTGAGTCACAATAGGTAGTTTAAAGCCCATTTCTGCATCATACAGTCAGGTTTATTTTTTCTCATGTGCGTTATTGGCACCAAATGCAGGCTGCCATTTTACTGCAACGCCACTCACCACATTTTTAAAAGTAGATTTTTATTTCTCCTACCCTGAATAACTCCATCAAAGAAGCATCCAGCACTATTTAGGACATTTTCAGACCACTTATGAATATGCCAGGCATCACAGAACTCAGTGCAGATCCCTGTGGGATTCCACTTGTTATCTCCCACTGAAATACCTGACTGTTTATTCCTACTCCTCACATCATTTCCAGCAGGGAACTTTTCTTTCATCCTGCTACTGTTTTGCTTCTTTAGGATCTTCCTAAAGGAAGGAGCTTATCAAAAGCTTTAGGAAAATCTGAGCACACTGTACCAACCAAATCACCCTAATCCACACTCATGTCAGTGCTTCAGACAAAGAGCAGTGGATTTCTCTCAGACACAATTTCTCTTGACAAAAGCCACATTGACATGTTTCCAAAGTCCTTTTTAAACAGAGGTGACAAATTGCTATTTTCCCTTTCTGTGGTGCAGTAGATGTGTGGGGCAGAGGTGCAGGAGTTCCTGTTCTGCTGCTGAAAGTTGGCTGAATCTGAGTGTGCAGTGGTTGCAATGACCAAAAGTCCCTCCAGCCCTAACCACACAGACAAGGCCCTGCTTGCCCTTCTGAACCATTCCAAGCACTGCTTCTTCTCCAGGGATTGCCCTTCAGAGCCTTCAGCACGCTCTCACTCGGGCTGCTTCACAGCAGCAGAATCCCTCTCAGCGTGACTCTTTCTCCACTAACACTCCTGATTTTTTCTGCAGCTGCTTGGTTCTGTGAATTACTTCCACGCCTTTAGTGCCCAAAACACCCCCACAGAATAATCTTTCCCTCAGCAGCCAGACCTCTCCTGCAGCCAGGCTGCACCTTTCCTGTGAGCTCAGGCCTTCCTGGAGCTCACAGAGGGGGCTCTCACAGGGGAGAGGCCCCTGCCTTTCTCCCCCACGTTCAGCCATCCCTGAAGAGCATGACATGACAGAGCTATCTTTTAAGAAGGTTTAACTAAACTCTGAATTAAAATTCATGTGGGTTGCCCAGTGAGGAAAATTCTGAAGCCACAGAACTATACTGGTGCTTCCTTTTACAATCAGAGATTAATCATCTTAGTGTTCTGGCTACTCATGTAAAGCCTGAGGCATTAATTAAATTAATGTAAGTGACAGAGTTTCCCTAATAACATTCAGCTATTTGACAACATATCTGGTAGTTATTTCAAATTGTTGTGGTTACTCCAAATAAAATTTAACTATGCAAACACAGTTGGTTTCTAATTTTACCTGGTTTTATGTTAATAGGCTTATTCTTAGCCTATTCTTATCCCTTTTCAGATTTTTCATTTAATGTCTTGGAAAACATAAATGTGCACATTTCAGTGGCAACTTAGCTTTTCAGAATATATCACAAGTTCTTAGAGATGTATACATAAAATCAGTAAAAAATCCACCAGGATCTTAGGCACTGCTTTGCATGTATGAGGTGCTATCCGTAAAAGAATTCAATCAGAAAATTCATTACAAAATGTGAGAAATGGCCCAGAACCTTCAGTCTAGTGTATGCTGAAATTTATGAAGTGGTGTTAAGGGAAAATTGTTTCCAGAAGGCATCAGATAAGATAGCAAAGACAAAAACTTCCAAATAAGGATTTGGAAAACAGACACACACAGTGATGCCCAAAATATGCCATTTTAATTCCAGGTACCAATGCTCTAGTTAACAGGTAGATCTGTATTCATTCATGTGAAGCAAGGCCAGGGATTAAAAATGTTCCTGTCCCTGAAATATTATATTATAGATATTATGAAATTAGAATTATGAAATTAGAAATTAGATATTATGAAATATTATAGATATTATGAAGTATGTTAATAGTAATGGAGTATTCTCAACTGAGTTAAAACTCTTCAGTGGAAGAAAAATACTTAATTTGAGTTTTTTCACTGACACACTTAGGTGTCTGTGTGCGTACATGTACATACAGAGGCCACGTGAGCTCACGGAGCATTGTGAAAACACCTGAGTTTCTCAGTCTTTTTAATATTGAAAGGTGAAACAGCTAAGGTGGCACTACTTTCCTGCTGTGAAACACTCTCAAATGTTTCCTTCCACATGAAATGTCTTTTGAGCTGGACCACATAAGTCCCTGAGGCTACAGTAAGTCCCACTAGGCAGTAAATTGTATAATTTACTGCAAAATTTGTGTAAAAAAATCTCCCTCCACAGCACCCCAGAAGCCAGAAGGACACATGCACAATGAATATTTCAGGACTTAGAACTCATAAAGAAAGGAAAATTCAGAAACTATAGATCCCAAACCCAACCACATTAGGACAATCACTGCACAGAAACCGAGCTTGAATGAACATTTTCCAACTAATTAAAACCTAATAACCATAACAATGTTTCCAGCTCTGCATGCTTCACTAAATGTTTAATGTTTTCCACTACCTTTCATTTCATATATTTTAGCAATATTTGTGTCTCTTGATGCATTGCTGATGCTCAGATTCAGTTCAGTTTTCCCTAGTCTTTATTCCACACTAATTTCTTCAGGGGCCTGAGCCAACCTTTCAGAAATGATGTTGCTCCAAACCCAAGCCTGGTCCAGCAGTTTTGGGATATTTAACCAGGGCAGCAGTGTTCTCTGGGCAGAGTGGGAGCAGGATAATGCCAGACTCCTCCTGGTGATTCCTGTAACCTCTTCTCCAACCAGGCTCTGAAAACAGCCCTGACCCTGCTGCATCTCTCAGCAGCAGTTTTCTGCTAGGGAAGGGAGGGTGGAAGGAGCTGCTGGCCCCTCCCTCAGCCAGGAGAAGCCTGCAGGCATAGCAGGGCAGCTGTTCAGACCCCACACACTCTGCCCTTGCACAAACCTCATGTGAGAACCACAACCAAATCTGACCCATGGCAAAAGGCTCCTCCTCGCTCTTCTGCTTTCAGCCACCCAAAGGCTGGGCATGGCTGTTCAGGAACATCACAGTATTTGCTTGTTTCCCCAAAGTCTTTTCTTCAAATGTCTCACAGTTACATGGAAGCTCATCTAAACTTTCAAAACAAGGCCTCCATGGAAACCCAGACATGTGAATCCTACATGCACACCAGGAACCAGACAGGTCCAAAGACCTCCAAGTCTCTTACTGCTACTGCTCTCCATCTTCCAACCTCTCAACGTCTGGGTTTAGCAACACTGCACAAAAGCTCAAGGCACAGGACTCACCATTTCTTCCTTCCAGGCTTGGGGCTGTTATCTGGCTCACTGTGGGGAGTGAGGAAAGAGGGAGCATTTTGGCTGGTGTGCTGGGAAGCAATCACTGCTGCCCAGCAGAGCTCACGCTCTTCCATTGTGGAAGCACTGCTGCCACCAACAGCAGGCTTCACACCACAAACATTCAGGCAAAAAGCAAAACCTTTACAGCTTCTGAAAAACAGACATCCCCTGTAGCTCCAGAAGGACAGACTTCTGTTTTCTTTGAGTGGGTGCAGAAGGATTTAGTACATTTACTGACCAGGCTATATGTTCTGTCATCTGGAGCCTCCTCCCTGCTCTTTATCTGCAATTCTTCAAAGAAAGCCCTCTGTGAGGCAGGACATACTGGTGACAGGCTGTCCCTCCCTCCACAATAACAACCCTGCAGCAGCTCTCCTGCCTTTATCAGAAGCACCCAGGAGCAGTGAGATGGGAATGGCTTGGGATTATAATGAACTACTGACCCTTAACAAACAATTTGGTAAATATAAACAGTGGTTTGCTGTGGTGACCTACTCAAGTACGTCCAGGCAGCAGGCAGAGCAAGCAGGTGACTCTCAAGGTGTGCTGCTGCTGCCTGGGGTGGAGCAGAGCACAAAGCTCATGGCCCAGCCAAGCCTTTCAGTATCAATGCCAACTTGCCACAACAGTTTCTAGATGGCTTTCTAGTAAGAAAACTGAACAAATGGGTAACAAAAATGAAATTAACAAAGAGATTATGTCAGGTGTTTTTAATGAGGCATTTTTTTAAATGAATTATTTCTTGCTAAACACTAAGAGGCTCCCGTCTGTTGGTAATGTGGCTGCAGACTCACCAGGACAAAAAGCATCATGTCAGGCCTCTGAAAAATGGCAGCAAATGTTGCAAATGACCTTGAAGACTTCTTTCCTACAGGATGATCAAGAGATACAGAATCTGACTTCTTTGGTTGTTTTTTTTTTATTGCTGCTTGTTTCATTTCCATTAAAAATACCATCTGGCAGAAAATTTATCTCAGAAATCAACACCAGGTCTAAGAGAGGAACTCTGCTCCATGAACTATTCTGTGTTATCAGCTTTCTTAACTGGCAACTTCAGTTCACTCAATAGTTGCTCACAGCAGCTATTTCAAAGCGTAGGCTTGAGGAATAATCCCTTGCAACAGCTATTCGTGCAGAAGGTCAACACATCATTTTGTATCTCGGCAACATTTACCATCTTCAAAATCTTAGAAAGTTTTTAAATTTTTTTTAAAATAAGGGGAATTGTTCGGCAGCACCTCCCACACAGTGAATGACAGAGATGACACAATTTTTGACAAGACAGCTGCAGTTGCAGAGTGGTTCGAATATACCCATCCCTGTGCCCAGGGACAGGCTTTGGGTCATGCCTGGAGTGGCACAGGGAGCATTAACTGTGCTCATGCAGAAATGCTATTTTATTGTCAGATTACACAATGGTGTGAACCAACCCATTCCTCTTTTCATCACTTTAGACTCCATACTGAGGAAAACAGTCAGAGTATACTGGTTCTCATTCTTGTCTTATGATTTAAGTGTGCAAGTTGCACACTGTGCTTTATTTTGGGCTTCAAGAGCAGCAGAAAAAAGAAAAGCAGCTGCACCCAACTGTAGCAAGTATCAGTATTTTCTAAACATTTTTGTCCATATTTTGATTCTGTAATGGTGAATATGATTGTAGGGTATAAACATATAAATGCTCTGCACACAGGTAATATACTGCAAGTGTACTACCTGTAGTATCTTGAAATCCCTATGCTTTCACTTAAAAATTTGTAAACTTGCAAACTTCTCCAAACTTCTAAGAATGATGCCTTTCTTAAAGATAAGTAAACATGCAATAATAAATAATACTCCTATCTATGTACCATGGGCTTTTTCCCCTTTAATCATGGGAAAACAACAGCACTAGATTTCAAGTTTATTTGTGGTTGATCAAATATTTGCTCTTGCACAGAGGCATGGCTTCCCAAGGCTACCTGGAAAGTTGACAAATCAAAGAAGAGAAAGAGCTTTGACTCTAACAGGAGTTATTTTAGTATTAACTCAAAGTAATTTACAGCTTACTACACAACTTGTATGCTAAATTAGACTATTGGATTTATCTGAAGGAGACTTAAGTCATATACCTATGGTCCAAGGAACACAAATATTGGGTCCATTTCACTTCCAATTACTAAGCAATTTTGCTTTGTAAGGCAATCTTTAGGTCTTTGCATTAGACCAAGCAGGCAAGCTGAAATAGTTGAACCTCTGAAATAATTGCAAAATTGAACTGGGATAGGTGAGGATGTTACCATAAAAAAGGTTAAGTCTTCATTTACTTACAACAATTCTAAATGGAGCACAGAGATTTCTGAAAGAGCAGAGAAGAACCAGGGCCTGTGCACTCCACTCCAATTAAAGCAGAGATGATAGCTTCCTGGACTGCTTCCTAATCTCCCAGAAACTGTGCATAGCTAGCAAAAAAGGAAGCAGAAACAAAATCAAGTATTGATTTCAGTACTCCATAGTGACCAGGTTAAAACTCATTTTCTCTTACACATCTTCACCTCTTTCACCAGAACTTTTATGGGGTTTTTTTAATTATTATTTTTTCTTCCTTTTTAAGAGATTTCAGTAGCATCATCAGCATCTTCACTCTCAGAGTTTATTCAATACAGTAAGCTTTTTACTGAAAAATTATATAAGCTTGATTGTTGTAACAAGTTCACAGGAACTGGGGTTGTTTGTGAGGACTGAATATAGATTTCAATTTGCATTTCCTACACCTGTGGACCTTGTATTTTAGAGAAGAAAATACCTGATCCCAGATTTTAGGGAATTTCAGACTCTTGGCAAACAGTAGTTCTTTCTGTAACAAGCATCGTACTGCCATCTAGTGAGCAATGTAAAAGCAACTGACACATCAAGGTGCATAAATATTTCTCATTGCAAGCCATTTTTCTCTTTCACAAGCACAAATAGAAGAGAATAGCAAATTTAGGTACGTAACACTGCTAGGAAATAGATAATAGAAAAAGCTTTGCAAGATAAAAGTGAAGAGGCACAGGCAGGCCAGCATAACAAGAGGAGTTGGGAGCTCTTTATGACCACATTATCCCAGCATCCTGGGAATGCAGCCTTCTGTCCTACACAGAGCAAGGGATCACCCATGCTTCAGACAGTAGGGTCAATTTTTTGACAATAGCTAAATATTCAATTTTCCTTCACTGCCCAAATGCAAGGCATGTAGCACACCCACAAGCTTGAGCAAGGCTTTAGTGGCTACCCACAGAAGAGGCATCCCCCAGGTGCCACCAGTAAACATTAGCAACATCTGTTCCCATTCTGGTTTAAGAGAATAGGAAATTAGGTTGCCACAGGGCTTCTTTCCATCCATGAGGCCGTGGTTCAGGCACTTGTAAGGACAAGACACAGCTTTGCTTTGTCTGAGCAGAGAGGTGACAAATTTTCCACCTTTTCCCAAAGGCTGACTGAGTTGAAGGCTTGGACCAGAGTGCTCTAGGCTCAGTTCAGATCTGAGAAGGCAGAACCAAGGATGGGACCCCGAGGGCAGGAGCCTGTGAACCCCTGTGGATGTCACTGATGGAGATCACTACCCTTGCCACAGTGGGGTTACTGCTCTGTGGGTGAAGGTCTGTCTTGGTCAGCACCACCAGACAAAGCTAGCAAGGTCATTCTGGCCAGCAAGCTCCTGGCTCTGATGGCCTCAGGGCACAGCAGCAGCACGCTGCCAACAGCAGGTCCAGACGTCCAGCGCTGGCTTTCCAGTGCAATTCCTCAACTGTCCTTCACAGTTCAGTGACTTGCAGAGAACAGAATATGCCTAACAGGTGCTGTTCAGCACTGACTGTCCTCATCAGTGCAGCTGGCCAAAAATTGTGCTAGTGCACAGAGGTGTTTTGGGCACTTTCTTTGAATACAGACTTGTTGAAGGAAGAAAAAATGAGATAGAGCATAAACACACTTGTAACCTACCCCCAGGTGACAGCCAAAGGAAAACTGATGAGGTCCCTCAAGGACTACATGATTTGTCAACTCAAGAAGGTGGTTTCACAATGTTTGTTTTTATTCACAAACTTGCAGATTCTGTCAGCACTTACAGAGGCAGAAGAAAGCTTGGAGCAGAGGTGCTTTAGAAACCATACTCCCCCCTCACCCAGTGACCAGCAGCACCCTTTGTTGCCATGCTCAGTCAGACACATCAGTACCCTGCTCTGCCCTGCTCCTATCCACAGGCCCTGCAGGGTTTCTGACACCAATGACACAGGAAGCAGAGCTGGCTGGAGGAGAAAGAAATGAAGCACAACTTTTCTATGGCAGGTGTGTTTGCAGAGGAAAAACATAAATTCATCTTCTAAACACTAACGCATTCCCCAAAGGTAGGCTGCAGGAATAAACACATCCATGATGCTTCTATAGTATAAAGTGGCAGATTTTACAAAGTCTGTGTTTATGTTTACTCAGTCATACTGCTTCCACTAGCTGACAACACAAGCAGCAGTCAGAAGTCAGCAGGATGCAGCTCTGTTAAAGCAAATGGCAGCACCCAACACTCCTCAGCTTGATACACTTTTTCTTCAAGGCCCCTTTGCAGCCAGCACACACACAGCTGACCCCACCAGTCTGGCCTCAGCAACAGCCAAAGAGAAGTCTTCTCTAATTGTTCATTTTAATTATGGTCATTCTGTTCCAATCCCTCTCACAAAACCAATGTTTTCTACCTTCCTTCCTCCAGCAAAGTTTCCTATGCTATAGATTTTTTGTCATGCACGATGAGCAACGCAATATATTTGTTAAAATGTCCCTGTAAACCAGGAGGAGGATAAAACCAACTGCTAGTTTCACCAGCACAATATTGAACATCTGCTCCATCTGTTCCAGGAAATAGTGATGGGTATCTTGCTACAATATATTACACTAATTTTTCCAAGATATTTTTATGTTTGGTTATTTAAACTGCAGTGAGGTATTTTATTACCACACAGAACTTCCATAACCACTTCTAAACTGCTTCAGTAACCTAAATCACTCCCTGCTTACATAAGTTTAGTGCCACTGTGGCAATGACATCCTGCCACTATCAAGCCCTTTGCCAAAACTGAACCTTCCTCATGGGCCTGGATAGAGCATGACAGGAGGAACACTGCCTGAGTGCAGAGGGGGAAAGGAAGGATTTAAGAGATTTCCCTTTACACGTGCTGAGCTTTCCCAGCTTCAGAAGAGCTGTGTAATGGGATGAAGGTAGCAGTGTTTCTCTTATCACATTCTAACAGCATCACTTAATATCACCAATTCAAACACAACAATCAGCATTCAGTCAAGCACTTAATCACTGGGGAAAGAAAGACTGCTGCCCATCTTCTCCATTTAGACTCTGAAGAGTGATATATATTTGGATTTCATAATGGATTCCATTTATGAATTGTCTTCATTTTCTAATCACTTGCAGAAGTCTTGAGAGTATAGGATCAGCCAGAAAGTCTTTCTTGTTGCCCTTCTGAACTCTCTTCCATGCTCATATATACTTAATCACATATAAACCTCAAATTAGTGCTATTAAACTAACATTATATTCTGCAGATAAAACCCATTTTTGTCCTTCAGCATTTTCTCCACTCACCAGAGGTCTGCTTTTTTTCTATTTTTACTGCATTGATTTTACTGGTTTTCTATCACATTTAGAAATACATGACAATATCTTTCAACTGAAGGATGTTAATATTATGCAAAGTCCATTCCTTGCAACTGCTCTTTTTTCTTCAACCTTAATGTAGGAAATGCAGCTGCCATTTCCTACAGCTCAAAACACCAGCAGAAAAAAAAGAGCAGGGCCAACCTCTGTGAACTCACAGAGGCCATGAGTGTCACTTTTCTTATGAGCACTAAGATTGATGGAAGCTTGATATTAAATTCAGTGCCACTAGAGTTAGAACATGTAAGACAGTAATCTATCAACACATTTTAGCAAGCTTAAATGCAAAGCTCGTCTGATTC
This sequence comes from Hypocryptadius cinnamomeus, assembly GCA_013400635.1. Taxonomy (NCBI): domain Eukaryota; kingdom Metazoa; phylum Chordata; class Aves; order Passeriformes; family Zosteropidae; genus Hypocryptadius; species Hypocryptadius cinnamomeus. Next base: position 12,930 of record VYZP01028802.1, on the reverse strand, counting down.
TGAGATCAGTGGGAATACACAGATTGTTGAAGTGTTTTTTTCCACCACAGCCAGGGTGCTTAACATGAGCAAACAGGTTTTCTTCATCCTCCTTTTAATGACATGACCTTGATAGGGGAGGGGTGTCAAACTCAAACAGAAGCACTGAAAAGAACAGGTTTTATTCTGGTTTCAACACTTGGGGAAGTATAAGCAGAGAATGGCTACCACCATTGTGAAAAAAACCTCCCTGTGAAAAAAACAGGACAAGGGGATCTCATGTGCCATCAAGTCCATTTCCCCTTTGGCCAGACGTTTCATACAATTTTTTTATAATTCCACACATGCTGATCAAGCCTGGTAAATAGGCAGGCGTTTTGCTCCTGTACTCATGAGAGGGCTGTTCCAGAGCCTTACACTTCTGACCCTTCAATCCACTGCCTTCAGGTGGGCCCAAGGAAGATTATTACTGTGGCAGTAAGGATATGACTGGCATGAACCTAACTTGCAAAACCTAGACTGGACCTTAAAGGCAAATACCACAAGAGATGGAAAGGAAAAGGAGACCTTTCTGGAGAGAAGTCCAAGCTTTGGGAGAAAGGAACACTAAAATCATAGGTTAAGAAGTCCAAGCATGCCTGCAAGATCTTGTTTCTCTCACTCCTGTGAATCCTTCTAAAGAGAGAAATTTGTTACAGGAAACCACAAAAATATTAGGATTTTTTTCAAGACACAACATATAATCACAGGTGCCTTGCTAATTCTTTTCTTCTTTTACAGAGCCTTTATTCTTTGAAAATGGCCCTCAGCATATTCTTTTGCCTCTGCTCTTTACATGCCTGTTCTGTATCATTTGAGGAAAAAAAAAAGACAAATTGTACTGTCCATTCTGGCACAGGTACCACAGCACCCTGAAGCATTTATCACAAATCATCTGCAGAAACAGGCTGCAATGCAGATGTTCCTGACATTGTCAGTCTGGAGAACTTTTACTGGACCACCAGTTTTCCCAGAGGATGGCATCCACGGTGCTCAAAGCACAAAAGATCAACACTTTTGATAAGGGACAGCTCCAGCTCTTTCACACCCTTATTTTTAAGGACCCTGGGTACAATTTAATTGATACACTTGACAGGTGACCTGACCTGTCTCTGTCCAATAGGTATGCCTAGTTCAACCAGAAATTGCGCTGCAAAGCCTTACCAACTGCTTGTCAAAGCCTACTTACTGTCTTCAAAATCTTGTTATTAAGTGCACTGTGGAATTACATTCTATCTATGCTTATCTGTGACATATGTAATTGTTTTGTGATATGAACCACAATGTACTCAGCACTGAGAAAAATTACCTCTCACAATGCAAACTTGAACCAAGGCATCTGGGTCACAGAAACGATCACAGTGCTGGAGCAGCTCTTCTGCAAACGTTGAGGTTGTTCAGCCTGGAGAAGAGAAAGCTCCAGGGAGACCTTAGAGCAGCCTTCCAGTACCTAAAGGGGGCTTATAAGGAAGATAGGGACAGACCTTTTAGCAGGGCCTATTGTGATAAGACAAAGAGTAATGGTTTTGATTTACAAAACAGTAGAGTAACACCAAAGATGAAGACATTTTTTACAATGAGGGTGGCAAAACACTAGCACAGGTTGACCAGAGGTGGATGCCCCAACCCTGGAAACATTCAAGGTCAGGCTGGACAGGCTCTGAGCAACCTATCTAGCTGAAAATGACCCTGCCATTGGAAGGGTATTAGAACAGATTATCTTTAAAGGTCCCTTCCAACCCAAACCATTTTGTGATTCTGTGAATTAAGGCACTTAGTATTTAATTTCTGTCTAACCACACTCTTACCCAGTCACCACGTGCACTACATGGTGCCCATTCACGAGTCGCTGCCCAGCTGGCAACAATTTTGGGCCTGAGGCAGTGCTCCTTTTCTGCATTTCCTGAATTCATGAGGCCAGAATGCACAATCTGCATTTGGCACAGCTGGGTATGACCGCGAGTGGTGCCGTGCCCACAGAACCCACGGTGCCACAGATGAGATACGATAGCAGATGGGGAGCCTCTCACAATCAGAGTTTCCTTCTGCACTCACTCCGGATACGTGCGCGCTCTCTCCGCACACGCACGCGTTCTTTTCCCCTCTCCACACACGTACACCATTCCCGGTTTCCTCCGAGGCCGGAGCACGAGTCCGCAGCCCGGCCGGCTCTGCCCGCGCCCAGCGCCCGGCACCACGGCCGGGGCAGGGCCCGAGGCGGCTGTGCCGGGATGGGGTTCCTGTGCCGGGATGGGGTTCCTGTACCGGGATGGGGTTCCTGTACCGGGATGGGGTTCGTGTGCCGGACCCGGGGTGGCCGTGATCTGCCCGGGGGTGGCTGTGCTGTGTCCCGGGGTGGAGCTCCGGGCTGGCACAACCCCAACCCCTCGGCCCCCGCCCGCCTCCCTGAGTCCCGGCCTGGCCCGGCCATGCGGCGGGAGGGTGTGCGGGCCAAGCTCCTCCCCGCCGCCGCCGCCCCTCGCCGCGCCGCGGGGACGTGCAGTCGCTCGGCGGGACATGGAGGCGGGCGGCGGGGC
>VYZP01028801.1:2912-16072 GCA_013400635.1 Hypocryptadius cinnamomeus | reverse complement strand
CAAGGGAGGTTCCCACCTTCCTTGGCAGACAACTGTCTTTCAAACCAATACGGTCTTCCCAAGTGAGTTTTTAGATATTTAAATTGATATGATACCCAGACCAGTTAAATTAATCCAATTTAATTCAGGTAAAAATTTGCCTATAATAACTTACGCTGTAGTCAAAAAAGATTTATTGAGGAGTCTGCAATTGAGAAGGTCTTAACTGGTATTGCTATTTAATAGGTGTCTCTCACTAGGAGGTTGTGGTGGAGAAATCTCATAACTCCACAAATTTCAGGAATACTAAAGAAACAATAATCTCATTCATAATGTTATGCTTCTAAATATAATAAAGATGGACTAATAAAGCAGTAATGTTTGTAAAACATGGTGGAAGTAAAACACTGCTGGGTGAGAGCTGGACATGAGCCAGCCATGGGCACTCCCAGCCCAGAGAGCCAAGTGTGTCCTGGGCTGCACCCAGAGCCCGTGGGCAGCAGGGGAGGGAGGGGATTCTGCCCCTCTGCCCCGCTCTGGTGAGACCCCACCTGCAGAGCTGCCTCCAGCCCTGGGGTCCCAGCACAGGAAGGACATGGAGCTGCTGGAGAGAGCCCAGAGGAGGCACCAAGGTGATCAGAGGGAGGGAGCTCTCTGCTATGGGGAAAGGTTGAGACAATTAGCAGTGCTCAGCCTGGAGAAGGCTTTAGGGTGACCTAATTCCAGGCCTTCTGTACCTGAAGGGAGCTCACAAGAAGCCAGGAGAGGGACTTCTTGCGAGAACATACAGTGACAGGACAAGGGAGAATGGCTCCAAAATGAGATGGGTTAGGTTTACATTAGATAATAGGAAAAAAATTCTGTACTGTGAGAGTGGTGAGACAGTGGAGCAGGTTGCTCAAAGTTGTGGATGTCCCATCCATGGAAATATTTAAGGCCAGGCTGCATAAGGCTCTGAGCAATCTGGTATGGTAGAAAGTGTTCCTGACTATGGCAGGGAGGTGGATCTCAGTGTTCCTTAAAGTCCCTTCTAATCCAAACTATTTTATGATTCTATAAAACCAGATAAAATGGGAAATTCAGACTTGTTAAGGTACTTAGACACTATGCTGAGACCAGCAACCTTACTGATTTCAGAGGCATTTGGGTACTTAAAATTTGTCAACATGATTTCCAAGATTTAAAGTTTGTTTAAATATTTGTCAGCTTTTTAATGACATGGCCTTCAGAAACTTGGGTTGGAAAAAAGCCCATGGAAATGAATATTTACAAATTTAAAATGTGTCAAGGGTTTAAAGTCTAACTAAATAAAAGGGGTTTTATCTGCAAAGACAGACTACCAGAAAAATTTACTAAAATAAACAATACAACTGAATATTATAAATTCTTCAGGCAGTGTTTGCTATACAGAGACAAAGGTGATGAAAGAAATAAACATTAAAAAGATTTTTTTTTTTCATATGCTGTATGACCTATGAAATAAAGACTTATTGTACAATTGGTATCTCACCAAAAGTAATAGAAAAAAACCCAAAGACACCCTTAAAAATGTACTATGTAGATTAGAATTCAAGAAAATGCAATAGAACTTTAAGAAACCATAGAAGAAATTCTTTAGGATACAAAGAAAAGCGCTCTGAGACTACAGTCTTTGAATACATGATAAATTATAAAACTGTGCTAGTACAATGTCTTTGAGAGGCATTATGAAAAAGGATCTGGAGGATCTCTATAAACTGTCTAATAAGAAAAGAGGTAAGACTAAAAATAAAAGACAAAATTGTTAGTTAGAAACAGTTTAACAAAAAGTAGATAGCACCAAATATACAAATGGACTTTTAATATTTCAAAGGCAATTGAATATTCAAATACACAAAGAAACAATCCTAGATTTTACAATAAATTTTGGTGAATTCTAAGTCTCTAAATCATAGAATCATTTGGGTTGAAAAATATGTCTAAGATCATTTAGCTGTTAAACATGAATGACTAATGTGAAATAAATTTAGTAGTGTCCTGATAAAGAAACAGGGGACTTGAAATAGGTGGAAGAGATACCAGATGAGGTGAAAAGTAGGTCTGTAGAAGTCATTGGTAGCATAACTCCGCGCACTCTGCAGATCAGCAACCTGAAGGAAAGAATATAGGCTTTGTTTCCAGCAGATCTGGTTTCTGAAGAAAGGTGAAGTTTTGTGTTATGATTCCCATGACCTGCAAAAGTGGAGAGAAAAGGAGAAAGATGTTTTAGTTCAACAGATTATGAATTAAAAAACCCAAAACATAACAAAACATTTTCTAGTGATGATTAATTAGAAGTGTTCATCAACAGAACAGAACTATTTCACAGAAACCTGCAAAATAGTTGGTTTTAAATCAACCAGAGAAGGTAAGAAGTAACATTTGTTATGAAATCAATAAAAGCTGAGAATATATTTTGGATTGCAGCTCTGGTACTATCATGTGAAAGAGAGCTTACAACTGAAAGAAAAACAAGAACAGTAAGAACAATCAGAGCTTATAAAATTTTAGATCATCAAAATAATAGTTACAAGGGAAAGAATTCAGCTGTGACAGGATACGTAAATATGCAGGCTTTGTTGATACACTGATAGAACTTGAAAAGGATAGGATGTGGCAGCAAGACTAAGTAGACATTACTCATTAGGTGAGTAGTTTTGTTGAAAACAATAGTTTGCAAATTTGGAAGTGATAAAGGGGAACACCACAATGTGGTGAGATTAATATTTCATTTCAAAGATTTTTTTCCTTTAAAAATTTAGGAAGAGTAATAAATTTTTTTTCTGGTAACAAACATTCTGATAATTATTGTACCAGATGATTATTGTGTTTAATTAAGGAGGAGGAAATTCATGGTTTAAGGATTTATACTTAAAAATTAGCAGAGCATCTATTTACTGGGTGATTCATACCCTCCACTGAGTGCCGTGTCACTTCTAATTTATTGAGATAACGCCTATTATTCAAAGCCTGTTTTGGTCTGTGGAAGGGCCTCTCCTGACATTCTTATAGTCCAGATGTGGGCACTATGGCTGTCTACATGAATGGATGGGAAGAAGGTGATAACCACATTAGCTCTTGTTCTTCTGTCCCCAGAGCAGAGTGGCCTCAAACACTTTCAGGAGTCATATGATGAGAGCATATAACCATGTAAATATAACTGTGTAAAATATATTCTGAAAAGATTCCCCAGAAAAAATACTTTTTGTTTCTGTTCTCCTTTTTTCTCTTTTCTTTCCCTTTCACTTTCTGTATTTCTCTCCCCTCCCCTCCCCTCCTCATTTCCATTTCCATTTCCATTTCCATTTCCATTTCCATTTTTTTTTAACTTTTTTTTTCCTTTTTAAATCCATTAGGTTTAAAATGAAAACAAAATGAAACAATGATATGGAACTCTTTCTGGTATCTTCTTTGATGAATTTTTATTTCCACTTCTATTTATTCAACTGCTTTGCCAGAAACCAAAATTTCTCCAGAAAATAAGACCCTCTGATGGTTCCATTCTGAGTTAGCAGATTATTATAAAAGTACTTCAGCTCATTTAGAAGATTCAGTGTTTTCCTGGGCAATACACTTCAGGGCTTTATAGCACCCATCTGGAAATACAAGCTTCCTGAATGAACTTTCTTGCCCTCTATGTATCAAGATACATAAATACATCTTTTTCTGATGAAAAAGAAGTAGTAACTCCAATAATAATCCTGTTCCAGATTTTTCACTAAACCACTAAATACATGTTTTCTTAACTCCAGTAAAACCCGTTAAGGGTGTGTCAGTGAAATGAAATGAGATTTGGGTCTCAATTTTTGTGCAAGATAAATACATTGAAAATTATGATCACAAGTGAATATCAACAGAAGAAAAAGTGCTTATGTGTTAGAAGCATGGGGAGTTCTAACAACAAAATACAGAAGCATTTTCATATTAAGAAATGTATCTTACAGAGCTCTTTAAATGACAAAATATCAAGACTTTTGATCTTCTTGAGGCATTTACACTCCTACTGTCCAAGTAAACTCTATGAATATTTTATATTACAAAATACAGACAAGTCTGTGAAAACCAATGAATACCATAATGACTAAGAATTTAACCTTATATAGGTGGCCTGAGACCTGTCTTACTGACTGAGACACATTCAAGAGCAGCATGAACTCAGTCACTAGAGAAAATGTCATGGATATCCAAACAGCCATATTTCCAACAGCCTTTTTGGCCCAATTTTCTGATTGCTGTGCTCCTTAGTTGTTTGTGATGAATGCCCAGTAGCTGTGTACGGCATGTTTCTCTAGTAGTGCCTACTTTCATGGGATTTATAAGTAAACGTAGCTTTATGTTGTCTGCAAAAAGCATTTCATTATTCAGGTCATAAACCTTCCCTTAGGAGACTTGGTAAGAAGTAAACTCAAGTTTAAGGAGAATATTAGTTGGTTGAATTAATTACTGCTTTGCTTTAAAGACAAGATGATTAGACTTTCACCAGAAACAAAAAAACTCCACAAACCAACTGGTTTTGGACAGCCGAGAATCCATTAAAAGCAAAATAAAAATGGGGCAGCAGGCACAGTTGCTAGTTCAAAATACAGTTTACAGTGCAGAAATAAGGATAGATACCTACCAATTCAGTGAGTAAGTATCCACTATATATCACCTCACTGTTTAAGCAGACATGATTTGTTGATTTCTACACCACTAGTAAATATAATGTGTAAACATTTGTACAAAACTTGCAGCGTTACCTGTAATATACCGTAGAACTAAGCAGAACATGAGATTACAACAAACCATGTTGTCTTTTATTATAGTAGTATTTTTAGACTGTTTCTGCATCCTTCTTTTTAAATAGAATAACAGTGGAAGAATTTTAGATGACAAAGCTTAAATAATTAAAACAATATATTAATTTATTCACATTCTTTGGAGCTATGTTAAAATTGCTTATCTTAGTCATGGCAATTTATCAGTGTGTGTGCACAGCACCTGAGCTCCTGGAATTCACCCTGAAAAGCAATGGGCAACCTTTACAAATTGTAGATGACCTTTGGGTTGCAGCTAGCACAACTCAAAGCAGTCATGGGTAGGCTTTGCTTTCTGTGCCAGTCTGTGTTTCTGAATCAGGAACAGAAGACAGTCACTGAGACAGATTTTATTAATTGTGTCTTGAAGGGGGACTAATTGCAGTTCTAAGTTTACATTGAAAAGAATTGGTTGTTGTTCTCTAATAGAGTTTACAAAGTGGACATTATTCCTATGTTCTTTTCTGTCTTCTTTAGTTGAAAGGACTTGGGAACATTACTTCCCTATGTTTTCACAGGAAAATGTCCCTAAAACCTGGATATGTTTGTAAAGAGAGCATCAAGAGTATTATATGACATATAATACTTCTACATGATCAAGGCTAATGACTTCTGAAGTTTCCTGTTCCTGAGGCCATTTTCTCATGCTCTATCTAAATGAGATCATAGCCACTAGCTGAGGACACCTGTTTGCTGATCTGAAATCCAGACAGTGACAGGAGGCACTTTTCTGAAGTTCTTTATGTGCCATCCTTTGAGAGAGTAATTTCAAGTTTCTATGAAATGAACTTTATTACTGCTCTAACTGCTGGATATGAGGTAGGGACAATCATCATCACTCCTAAAATAAAGCTGTTCTGAGAGTTTCCCTCAAGCCAAAACAGCAGAAATACCAAAGCTCTTCCTCTAAGAAGTCTGCAGGCTCCTCATTTTTTCCTGGAAGGTTAAACCTGTGACTCCCAAAGAATTTTTAGAAAATGTGACAAGCAATTGCCTAGCTGTTTGTAAAAGCTCAAGAAATTTTAATTTGCACAGTACTGAGATGGTATGATGCTAAAGATCCTGAAAACACAAAGAGGACACTCAGGATTTGCACAGGCTAAAATTAATATTTTTCTTTCCTTTTTTTTTTTTCCCCCAATATGATGCTTTAGAGAGCTTTTGCAAGGTTTTGGTGGCAATTTACAACATTCTAGTACCTTTCTTAACTAATCTTCTTGATTTCCATGGCAATACATCCAGTGTTTACTTTTCCATTGCAGTATTTGAAAATTCTTTATTTTCTTCAGCCGCACTCATTTCTACAGTGAAAACAAACCAAAAAAAGATATTCTAAAGAAGCCAAAATTATTTTACCCTATGACTTCTGGACAACTGCAGGCATCAAAATGTCTGGAAGGAAATATTGAGAGGATTAAAAAAAAATTTGGAGTGACCATCTGGTAACTAAAAATTGCAGTCTTACTGCAGGTGCCAAATTAGTCTGGTCCTACTATCACATTCAGGATGAAACTATAAATATACTTTCAGTTGTCACACAGGAATACAATATCAAAATGCAATCTCTGTGAACCAAAGTTCTCTCCCCCTTACTCCACTAGAGTCCATGATACAGACTGAGCACCCTTTGGGATCTGATTGTGACTTGTGAATTGAAATGAATCATGTGACAGAGTAGGCACTGCAAAGTTGGCAGTGACAGGGATTCTTCTGGAACGTGGGTTGGTATCATGGTCTGGCACTGGCTGACTGCCTGCACCCACAAAAGTCACTTACTCATCCTCCTCTGCCACAGCTGGGCAGAGGAAAGAAAAATTTAATGAAGGGTTCATGAGTTAAGGAACAGGATAAAACACTCCAAGGGGAAAACAGGCTCAGCTTAGAAGTAGGAAGTGAATTTAGTACTAACAAAATCAGAGGAGGATAATGAGAAGTAAAATAAGCCCTTAAAAAAAAATCTTTTTCTTCCCCCAACCCGTCCCTCCTTCCCATCGACAACGCAGGGAGACAGGGCATGGGGGTTTTTGGTGAGTTCATCACTGAGATTTTCTTCCACTGCTCCAGGAGAGGAATCCTTCCCCTGTGAGGTCATAGGGTCCCTCCCATGGGAGACAGCTCTCCATGAACTTCTCCAGCATAGTTCCAATCTCACAAGTAGCAGTCCTCCCAAAACTGCTGCAACATGATTTCCTCCCATTGGCTACCAATGCTCCAAAGCTGCTGTGACATGGGTCACTCTTTCCACAGGGTGCATTCCTCCAAGGACAGGCTGCTCCAGCCCGGAAGCAAGGGCCCTCTCTCCACTGGGTCTCCCACTGGATCACAGCCAGCATGGCACCATCATGGGCACCTCCCTTATGGGCTGCAGGTGGATCTCTGCATTCCCTATGCACCCATGGGCTGCAGGGGCACAGCTGCTTCACCATGGTCTTCACCACAGCCTGCAGAGGAATCTTGGTGCCTGGAGCACTTCCTCCCCCTCCTTCTCCACTGACCTTGATGTCTCCGTGTTGTTTTCCCTCACATGTTCTCACCTCCTCGTCTTCGCTGGCTGCAATAAGCACTGCATCCCACTTTGTTTTAATTTTCTCCTTAAATATGTTAGTTTTCCCAGAGGTGTTACCAACCTCTTTAATTGGCCCAGCTTTGGCCAGCAGGATGTCCATCGTCAGAGCCATCAGGGATTGGCTCTGCCAGACATGGTGGAAGCTTCTGGCAGCTTCTCACAGAAGCCACCTCTCTGGCCCCCCACTACCAAAGACTGGGCTGTGCAAAACCAACACAGCTGGAAATCTGGAAACTTCATGAATGTGTTTTGTGTTTCTGTATTAGCGTCCAGAAGTCTCATTCTGATACTGCACAATCTACCAGTCTTTGGCATTGCCTAGACTAAGACACTTTTAAAGCATTCCAATAGGAGAAGATGTCCTGTTTTTTGCAAAAATTGCAAGTTCCAGTAGCTGAGGAATTTGCTATTTTGCTTTATTTCTGTTCACTGTGATTCTAGAGTGATTTGGGTTCATATAAAAACCCAGTACCGTAGATACACATTTCACTTTTAATTCAGAAAGAATGGTTTGCTTCCCTTTTGGAAAATATAAAATAAAAAAAAAATTGACTCAAATTACAAATTACTTCAAATACAGAGAAACAAACACAATTAAAGACAGGTCTTTTCCTCCAACAGAAGTCAAGTGACTGAAGTTTTGGTAACAGATTTAATTGACCCTTTTTTCCAAGCCTCTGCTGTATTGTATTATACATGACACAAAATCAGTAAACACTTAGGTCTTTCAAAAGGCAGATTCTAATAGCCACAGCCTTTCTGCTACAAAGTTTATGGTCGCTTTGTCTGCTTAGGTAAATAAGGTTGGTTATTAAAACAATTTTAGCTGATACTAACAATGATATTTCCATGTACAGTTGTCATTGATTTCAGTGGAAATTAGAACCATAAGTAAGAATTAGAACTTAAATACTTTGGCTGAACTGGATCTGTTCCTACTTTTGTTTTCTCTTAATAGCCAAAACATGCCTAGTTGCTGCCTTTCTGAAAAATGAGCATAAGCAAATGGCTTGAACTTTCTGCTGAAATAAACTCCAGCAAACTCAAGTGTGAATATAGTGGAAGCAATCTGAAAATGTTAGTGTTAGTGGATATTTTTCATGCTGTGGCTGCTTCTATAAGAGGGCAAAACCCAAAAAGATATGAAAAATTAAGATGAAAAGGAGAAATAAATTATTAATAAAGCAAAGTACGGCTGCTTTCTCTGTGCACATTTTCAGATCAATTGGATTTTTTCTCATTGTTCTGCATAAATTGCTTCTGACTGTGCAATGGACTTTGGCAGGGCCATAGCTTTCAGGTTCTTGATTTTTCATAATTCACTCGAATGCCAGCTCAATGACATTAAGTGGAAAAATAGAAAAAAATACCTTCACTTTTTCACAGAAACAATTTTGAAAATCCATTTACATGGAAAATAAAGAGGCATTAAGCCCAGTGCAAATCTGTAGCTGAATACAAAAATCTGAAAGCATAATATTTTATTTTTCCAGATAAGACAATACAAACTGTTATTTACTGCCTGAAAGGGCTGAAGAGTTCTGAGTTCCATAGAAGTGAGCTGTTTTTCTAATTTACAGTATGGTAAAAAGTCCTTCTAAACCCATTTTTCTCTTGTTTTTTCTTTTAAAGAAAATAAACCATAACCAGAAGGCTTTACGAAAGAGTTTTAAAAAGTAAAGACTTAGTATTTATTAAATAGGTTTTATTTCCACTCAGTTGTCCTTATGCTTCTCAAATTGCTCACTCTTTGTAATAGTGTTGTAAGATTTCCACTGCTACAAACTGTTTACCACCTGCCAAATTGCAATGCTCAAGTGAGTGTTCTGTAAGATGTTTTGCCGAACAATGTTATCAACAGCACAGTTAAGACAGGAAAAAGAATTTTTATACTGAGAGGAAAGCAGCTAATCTGTGTAAGCAGAGAAAAACCAAGCAGAAAAGACAATGTTGCATGTATTTAATAGAAATGTACATAGTGTCTAACCAGGAGAGCTCTGATGCTGCAGCCTGAGAATACAAATCCATCTGACTGGCACTAGTGAAAGTATGTTTTCGTGGTTAGATATGTTCTCCAACTGCTCAGCTACAGCAGACCAAAAACTAATACTCTGTAGAGTTTCTTAGAAGTCAAAAAGGTTAGAGCTTATTTCCTTACTCTTTTACCAGGTGGACATTCATGCTTCAAGTTTATATACATCTATTGCTAGGAAAACTGAATTTCTGCAACACTGGAGTACAGATATAATATTTACTAAGTCACCTTGAGGGAGACCTGAAGATCTGGAAGACAAAAGAGCTCTGTCTAGTTTGAGTTCCCGTGTCTTGCCTTTCCTTGAAGGACCTAAAGGATGTGACCTTGTCTTGCCAGGTTGTAAATTTGACCTTGTGTGTTGGACAGGTTTTGGCAGTAGGTCACAGGAAGCATAAGGGAGACTGGTTTTAAAGGAACACAAAATATCAGTGTTAGCATCCTAATGAAATACCACAGAAATTCAGCTCTGCATATCCACAAAATTATTTTCTCCTGATGTAAACATTCAAAATGTACTGCAGATGAATTAACTTGCTGAAATTGCCAAAATCTTAGAGAAGGGAATGCTCCCAAATGCTATTCACTCAAGTGTTCTGTTCAAAATTTAGTATCATCCATTAGTATTCACACAAACAAAATATGAAATTGTCTCCTAATGGTGAATAAGAAGTAGTTATAAAACTAAGGCATAAGATATTCTATGTGCCTTGCTGGGATGTTGCTGCAGCCAGCTGAGAAATGGTCACATCTCAGCATGGCACATAGATAATAATATTTGTTGTTGTGATTATAGAGTAGTATTCACACTAATAGTAGAAAACTGAAAACTTGAAAGTGAGAAGTGTATCTTTTCTATTAATAAGAGATAGAATATGAAAATTGAATGAGTTCATGAAGAACACCTTGATTTGATGATTGTCTAAGTATTGTTTTCCTCTTGGAAAACAGCACTCCCATCACGGTTTCATAATCTTCTTTCTGTCATTCTTTTGAATAAAACAGTTTTTAGAGACAATTTTTATGCCAGTTCATCCTCATAGTCCCTCATGTCCTTTTGAATTATAGCAAAATCAGTGATTTTAAAAAAAAATATTCCTGCTGTATTTTTTACTGTACATCTACTTGTACTGTGAGATTAGAGGAAACCTTCCTCCCACATACAAAGAGAAGACTATAGATTTTGGCATGTGTTTTGTTATATCTAGAGTACCAGAATCCAGCAATTTGGCACATTTTCTTTCATATTGAAGCTGTTTTTCTAGAAGTCATCCCCACTTAAGCTGCATGCTCTTCCGGCCTTTGTATTTGTTTTCCACTAGGAGGTTTATTTGTGTCTTTTCTAGAGATGTCAATGAAATACACATGATAATCAGTATCTAGCAAGACATTGCAATGAGCAGGTATTGAATACATTATTAATTAGTTTTTTTCAGAAATTCGGAAATGTATATGTTTTCAGGCAGCACACACAAAAATTTATCAGTCCTCTCATCTGGCTCCATCCAGAATGATATAACAACAACATGAATTAGGAAGCTGAAAATGTCTTTTGTGGTTTTATGTCTGCAGCAGAAATCACCCTTTAATATGTCATGATTTTCAAGTGGGGGTGCTTAAAGCTGGCAACCTAAGCTAATAGTTAAATGACATGATAAAATTCCTAAATGCAAGCTATTTCTGAGCAGCTCTTTAAATAATTTGCAAACCAGCATAGTTTAAAATAAGAGTTTATGTGTAAAGCTAGATTGTCTGCATAAGAAATCTTATTAGAAACAGTCTTTAGTTCTGTTGAAAGGCCTTGCTGTCACTCTCCATGAATGGATGCTGCCAAGACTTTCTAAATTACTTCAGCAAAGATGTAATCCATAACACTGAAAAAACCTGGCTCAGTCAAGATTTTCCAACTTCTCTGTTTCCCAACGTATTTTCCTTCTGTCTCAGAAAACTACAGTGAAAGCTACCGCCAGTACAATTTATTATTGGGTTATAAAGATCTTTTCATACCGTGGCTCTGGAACACTAACAATGGTCCAAGGGCCAAAGCCCTTTTGAGACACTGGAAAAAATACATGATGGGCTGTGTTGGTGTGGGTCTCCTGATACATAAAAGCACAGAAAATCGGCATGACAGCAGCTTCCACTCAATCATATATTGCACAGGTGGCAGCTGCTCCAACAATTTCCACTTCTCACTCTGCTTAGCTTTTCCCAGCAATGGCAATGGCAGAAGTACCATGATTCAAGCTTTAAAAAGCATGAACCTCTGGAGAAATCTGGCACAAAATGCTGTTGTAGCAATTCAACTAAGGGCAAAGAAATTGCTGCCTGCAGTGGTGCATTGCTACGTTGGTGAGCTACTTAGAGAAATAGGAAAATGTCCATCTGAAAATCTGTAATAAAAACTTTTTGCTGGTGTGACTTGCCAGTCTAGCCTGTTAGATTGCTCGTTTGCACATCAGCAAGCATATCGATGTTTAGCATGAATGGATCTGTTTAGCATGGCAGGAAATATTATAACAGACAAGAGATTCAGATTGCTACTGCAAAATGCAGAGCATCTGGCAGATATGGAAGTGATCTTGCCAAGAATGAATTAAAAATATGCATATAGTTCTGAAATTGCTGCTGGCTTATAAATCAGGGGGTGACCAAGGTACATGCCACTGTAGGGTAGTAGCAGCTATGAACTCAGATCTTCTCTTACATCCTTGTCCCATTTGATGTTCAATTTATTATGTTTTGCCCTATTATAATTTTATGTCCTGTATTAAGCCAATAGTCTTGCATTATTACATCAGGTTAAGCACTAATGTTTCTTATTTGTTTACTTTTGCTTTAGAAAGAATCACACTCAAAAAAGGTTTTTATGACATCCACAATTTGAAATTTTCAGCTTTATTTTCAACAACAAAACAATGCTTGTAAACAAAATAAAATGTGTACTTCATATTGAATCAATTCAGTAGTTTTAACCAGTTCCATAACAGCATCTTCTACAATTGGGATTTGTTGTATGTCATATATATGTAATTCGTGCTGTTTAGAATAGAAAATAAATACAGGTTATGATGTTTAGGAGAAATATATATATATAAGGATGATTTAAACTTACATGGCAAATTCCGAGAAATCCTACAGGCTATAGATAGATCACATACCATTACAAAATTGCAGCCTTCTGCAGGAAGGGAACTAATTTACAGTCAAAAAGGCCTAGGTGGGTGGAGACCACCTGCACCTACTTGAGATCAAGACAGTGGGAACCATCAAAAGAATTGCATTCAAATGTTGGATTCCTGTAACCTAATCACCGGCCATCACCGTCTGCCTGGAATTGTATTGTCAATCAAACACCACCCGGAGGAAGGGGACAGCATGAATATGCCTGACCAGCGCTCATTGTTGGCCAGGAACTGTATTCTTCAGTTCAGATCAAAGAAAGGAAACAACATGAATATGATTAACTATAAAAAGAACAGGAGGAGACCCCACCTCGGGGCAGAAGAACAGTATAAAACCAGACTGTACCAGACCGCAGTGGTAAACAGACAGGGTCTGATAGAGATCGGACCAGTGCTCACCCAGCGCGATCCCGGGGTCGACGCTGTGCCTTTGATTGTGGCTATCAAGACTGTATATTGGTCGCAAAATAAACCTATCTTTATTAATTATTAATTTGGCTTTATGGATTTTTACATATAACATTGTGTATTGAAGCTTTGGACCAACCTAGGTCCATTCAAAAAGCAGCAATAATAATAAAGTT
>VYZP01028798.1:1278-15645 GCA_013400635.1 Hypocryptadius cinnamomeus | reverse complement strand
CCTGTTTCCGTAACTCCCAGCTTAAAAAGCATAAAAATAACTTTGATCTAAGCATCTTTTCCTATTTAATCTCCACAATGGAAAAGGAAACCTAACATTTTACAGGTGTTATCAATCCCGTTTTGACGCAAAGGGATGGATTAGCAAATCACAATCTCTTCAAGATCCTTTATTTTTCCTTACTTCATGATGCAACCTGGTTTTGCTGACATCAGTTCCCACAAAAGATTCCTTTCCCATGTATTTATGTTTATATTCACTGAGGCAGCAGATAAATAAAAAATCCCTTAATAATAGGCTCTCTCTCAATACTCTTTGCAGGAAGTAACATCATGAGCCTTTTACAGCAGGATCCTTGTGCCATCCTGTCTGCAAGACACTGATCCTGTCATGAAGCTGGAAGGTCAGGTGGAAAGAACACAGACTGGTGGAGTGGTACAGCCAATGTGCAGAACAGAATATCCTTGCTATTATCTACAATGCCTTGGAGAATGACCTGGCCGTCAGGGTGGGGCCAAGCAGCACATCTGGGTCAAGCCCAGCTTCAAGGCTGCTGTGGCACATCAGGAGTCATGCAATCATGGATATTTCTGTGGACTTGTCACCACAGGATCTGGGTATTTTTCAACACAGCCATGTCCACTCAAGTGGGAAATCTGCTATTACTGACCATCACTAGTGAGGGACTGTGACCCAACTATTCTAAAGGGGTGCCCACAGAGCATTTAAGGAACCAAAGCCAATTAGCTGTGCTGGCAGTATGACTGAATTGGTGTGCAGAACAACTGCCTTGTGAGCCTCACCCAGGAATACCCAAGCAGCCAAACCCCACACACCCAAAAGTCATGTAAGGTCTAACTGCCAGCAGATAATAGCACTGGGCTCCTTCATCAAAAGATAGACTGTGAGGTTATGAAGCTTGACTTACTTTTAATGGTGGCCATAGGAACACAGAAATCACACCTACTCTGAAAAAGTAAACCTTTACATATAAAAGATCAAAGATAAAACTTATATTGTCTCAGTGAATACCAAAATGCTTCAGGAAAATCCAGGAGTTCCAGAGCAGAATGAAACAATTAAATGAAAGGAAAGAAAAGAAAGGAAGCATATGACTGACACATGGGGCTATAGAATCCAGTAAAATTGTAGGGTCTAAGAATCTCCCTGAAGAGGATAATGCAACTTTGTAAGAGAAATTCTAACTAAGAATAAAAAGCTCCTGCACAACCTGTGGCTTACTTATGCAATCAGCATTTACAGTACATTTACAGAGTTCTCTCTCTGGGTGTTCCAAGAAACCAGCCTTTTAGTCTTGTCTCTGCAGTATGAAGCACACAGGCTTTTCCCCCTCTTTTAAGTCACAGGTAACATAATTTGCTATCAGCTGCTAGTGTAAATTCTAACAGATCATTATGCTGCCCACTGAACTGCTATGTTAAAGTGGCTAATTGAAGACACTGAAGAAAGACTGGTGACACCCCTGGAGATCCACC
The DNA here is from genome assembly GCA_013400635.1 of Hypocryptadius cinnamomeus. NCBI lineage: Eukaryota > Metazoa > Chordata > Aves > Passeriformes > Zosteropidae > Hypocryptadius > Hypocryptadius cinnamomeus. The sequence goes on along the minus strand of VYZP01028798.1, from coordinate 14,149 downwards.
AGTGCAGCAGGGTATTTGGTATCAGCTGAACAAGAAACAGGTGTCTCAGTTTCGTATCTTCCAATCAACAGACATTTTCAAGCACAAAACACATTACAGACTTATCACAAGGTTCAGAAGTATTGTCTTCTATTTCCAGTATGGATATGCCATATCTATGCTAATGAAAAACTCGATATTTACATGAATTTTTTGTTAAATATTAATGGAAGTGAGAAGAGCTAGCACACTATAAATGCATCTTTATGGTTTTTTACACATGAAATATAGATTCCAAGAGAAAAATTCAGATCTTTAATCTAATATCTTTCTATTTACAGATGTAGTGTAGCTTTCACCTTCCTTCAGTACAAAGGTCAAGCTCTGAAAATAGAGAATGGAAGTAATTGTGGCTGTGGTGAGGAAGAGGAAGCCTTGTCCATTTTTATGGAGTTTATTTACAGACATAAATCCCGGACCACTGATGATGACAGTCCTTTGACTACTTCTTTGCATTTACTCTAATAAAAAGTATAAAATATATATAAAATTTTAAAGGGCAGGATCAGACCAAATGTCCCTCATAATTTGTATGCTGTTTTGACTGTCTGGGGGTCTTTGGTGGTGGTTAAATATGCCCTATTCTGATGCAGAATTCCAACCCACTGTTTGAAGACATGAAATCCCAATGACAGCCTGATAGTAAGGAAGCCAGAGCACTGCTTTTATTCCAGGGAAAAGAGGAAATGGTCTGCAAAATAGGTTCTGCCAGTTGCTTGATGTGCAAAGTGATAAAAATTTAAGACACTTTTTATTGCTTTACCTCCAGTGGCCCAAGGATTGAACTACTTACTGGTCCTTCCTAGTTTGCTTACAGCAACTTCCCCAAAGAAGGCAAAGTGACAGGTTCCCTAGGCAATCCAAAATGAGACCTGCATATAAACAAGTTTGAGGCTTCTGACTCATGAATGATTAAGATGAAGAATACTGTGGAAGCAGTGGGGAAAAGCAACTGAGCCATTTTCTTAAAAGGAAGTAATTACATGAAAGAAGTTTCTGGCCTTACAGCCAATACAACCTAACTGCTTCCTTACAAAAAAAACCTTGTGCTAGCAGAGAGGAACTGAAAATGTGATCAAACAGAGTACGGAGGGTAATGGTCTTCTCTTGCCTCTCTTGTATAACCCTTCTCAAATTAGTCAAAACTACTGTGGGGAACTTCCTCAGTCAAAAATGTGTGTTACATATTACCACAGCAGAGGTGAAACAAGGTACCAGGGGGTGGTGTTCATCAAAGGGTACCACTTCTTGCCAGCCTGGATTCTGACACACAATTCGCAGTCACAAGACAAGTGGAAGTTGCTATTGATTTGTTCTGACTGCTTTGGAAGTGCAAGCGCTTTCTGTTTCTCTCATCTTTCACATCATTAATTATCTTGAAAAGAGAGCATGGTGTAGAGACAAGGCTTGTTATGGAGAAAACTGTGTGACTGAACACGAGGTCACAGTGCAGAACATGACTGCAATACCACAGGATTAGCACAGGCAGATTATTTTGCCTTTATTAATGCCTCTGAAGGTATAGTCTGTAACAAGAATTTCTGACACACATAGGTTCTCTTTGGTTGTAAAAAGAAACCAACCTTTCAGGCACTTTATAATTTTTTTTACTGAATATATCCTTTGTGAAAAACCTGGATCACAATTTTTTTTATTTACACTCTTGGTCAAGAAAAAGACAAGAGTACTGAATTTCTCACTATCCTAACCAACACTGGCCAACAAGCTCGCTTATGCAGGCACACACAGATCCACTAATTTATGTTCCAGTACTGCAATAGGTTCTCAAAACTGCAACAAAAAGAGCCCTGGGAGAACATGGAGCAGCCAGGACAGGTTCTAGCAAATTCTAGTTCCAATATGAGGTATGAGGGGTGGTGCACTTTAGCTGTCAGATTTGTTTAGCAAAAACTCTCCAAAGAAAAATTCAGCCTTCTGGGGAAAACAAGGTCAGTGATTCAAGACTCAGTACATTTCTTCTTATTCAGTCCCAGCCACAGCCTTGAAATGAAGTGATAAAGAAAAGTTCCTTTCAGCCTCAGTGCCCACATTTCAGAAGGATGGATCTATCTAATGCAGTATCAAATACCCAGGAGAATAAATAAAACACTACGGGATTCTCGACTTCAACTATCATTAGACTGCTTCCTCCCTCCCTTTTTTTTCCTTCCCCTCTAAACTGGAATGCTCTGAAACTGTGTTTACACATGCTAGTTAAGGATGCCAGGTGTTCCCCAGAGTCTCACATTCGTTTGCTCTCAGAATACTCCAGCTCCTCTCAGCACAGCTCCCCCGTTTACCTTCTGTCGCTGCTGAATGTTGCCCACTGTGTCTGGCTGAAACTCCAGCTTGTCTGTTCTGCAGAGTTTCCAGTATAAAATAATAACAATCAGGAGCACCACGGTCACCGGGACTGCCACCCCAACGATAATCCAGAGGTTGCTGTTCTGGGTCTCTGAAGTGGGCTCCTTCAGCTTCTCCACAGCTGTAATGTGAAAAGGAACACAGCAATAGTTCGTGGTTACGTTTCCAGCTGAGGACACTTCAAGGTTATGTATTTTTATGTTCTTGCTAGTTAAGGAATTTACCAAAAACCAGCTGCACATCACAGGAAATGTCATACCATTGTAAGTTAAGGTATGTCATGCTCAGGAAGCATGGGGCAGGAGATCAATTGTCCTGGCCCACCTTCTGAAGAGCTGTACTTAAAATACTCATGGAAATGGCTCTTCTGCCACATCATCCTGCAACCCAAAACTAAGCTGACATAGTGAAATGGGTCTAAAAAAACTACCACTAGCAAATGTTAGACTTTCCAACATTGCTGCCTGTTTCCTGCTTTAGGCATTATTACCAGCTGCCTCTTCTCTTTAACATTTTGCTATCAGAACCAATTTGAACCTCCTCCACAAGGTGTATAGTTCTGCATTGCTGATTACTTTTTTTCTTCTCTCTGTTTTATTATCAGTGTGTGAGATCCTTTAGCTCCAAGCAGAAAACAAAACTGCTGGGAAGTGTAACCAAACAAGTTATTCTTGCAAAAGGTAAACTGAAATAAATGATGAAACTTTTATTTGTTAATTTTGCACAGTGGTTAATTATGAGTCTAAAAACCTTAGCAATAATACATTTTTAGTCAAATTGATGCACTTTCTAAAAATGGAGTTTTCAAGTTAAAAAGAGTATTTCTATTTTTTTCTAGATATCATTTTATTAGTAGTCATTCCAATGATGAGCCTAGAACTTAAAGGGACATCTCTAATAGCTTATTCCTGGCATTATGTTTTCTGTTGTAAAAATAATCCTTTTTTGGTCTAGTTTCTTCCAATAGAAGCACTTGAAGATTCTGTGACTTTTAGAAGAGCTTTCAAATGACAGGTCAAAGATAACAAGTTTCAACATGCACTATAAGCTGTGAACACTTTATGAAGTTTGTTCAACATTTATAATTTTTGTAAAGAGAATTTATTCTTGCAACATTTTTCACTTCCATCTAACCAGCATTACAGTCCATTAATGGATAGTGAGGAGATGTATATGAGCTACTGACCTATCTGTACACAACTGCTTTAATGAGGGACAAAATTTACAAACACATACAGATGGTACAATTACTATTTTCTTTCTTTTCTTTCTGCAGAGAATTTTAAATCGCAGACACATGCTTGTTCTGTTGGCAAAATACCCTGTGGTACCATGTAACTCATGCCTCCATATTGCACAGATGAAATGAGAAAAGATAATTAAACATTCATACCAATGAGGTATTTTGCAGATCACACTTGTCTCTTCCTCAGATACCTTTAAGTTTCTTTCCTAATTGTAACACAGAATTTTGAGTAGGTATTCTGTCTTGCTACTAACTGAAAATTATTTATATACCAAGCCTCCCGAATGAAGTAATTATATGAGTTTACATGACCTATCCTATTTATTCTGATGTGTATCTAGTAAAAAAAAAATCACATTACTTTTATGTTACATTCATTAAAAGATCATATTACTTATATGTTGCTGATGGACAAACAAGTAAAACCAAGGTCAATCATAATCCACGGAAGAAATAAATGCCCTAACTACCCTTAATGTACATCTTTCACAGAAAAAGTAATTCAGACAAAAAAGCAGTGAAAAACTGGTGTTAAACTACTCAGCTGAAGGAAACACCCATTTCATACCCATGCATTCCCATCTCCCACCTGTGGGGTTTGTGCAAGCTCCTGGACAAGACAAACTGCAAAGAAACACTGGCCTAGCAGGATGACATGAAAATGGCAGGAAGGTCTCTAGTCAGCACCGTACTTTTCCAGCACAAGCACGGAGTGAATGCAGTGAGGCTGGACTTAAGGACCCTGCTGCAGCCCTTAGCTCAGCAGGGTCTTCGAGAGGCAAAACAACAGTGCCCAGCTCACTGCAAGGCTGCTAAAACTGATTTCCTCAGGAGTGTCAGAGCTGCAGCATCCCAAGAACAAAACACTGCAACAGCAGGCACCGTGCAGTGCCGTGAGCTGCACAGGTGAAGCCAGCCCCCCGTTTGGCTTTGCTGGCAGTGGCGCGGATGGGACGGGGCTTACGCTGCGCAACGCTGCCCTCGATGCGGTAGCCAAGGATGATCGCAGCCCGCTGGATGTCGACTCTGTTCATCAGGTCTGAGCACTTCAGAGCACTCAGTCTCTCCCCATCTTGGTCCTCCACGAAATAGATCAGCTCCACGGGGTTATCAACACCAACTAAGCGTGACACGTTCACAATCTGAAAAGAAATTGAAAAGCTTTTACATTTTAAGCTGTATTTATTTGGAGTTCCCATACATTTTGTCCTAAGAGTTCATACTCTCTCTCTCCCCTGCTGCACCTGAAAGGAAAATTTCAAGGGAAGTGATCCCTTATAAAATACATTTTTATGGCTAACCTTTCCCCCCCCCTTACTTGTATCATAAAAATGTACACATCTGGTAAGTAAGAGAACTGCTTTCACTCTAGAAATGCCAACACTGTGCCACCCTGGAAGCCTCCACTGCCTGCAGCAATGGTTGGTTAGAAGAAATGTGACTGCACTTTTCCCTTCTCTAAATCCCTGCTCTAACTTTGATTTGTTATTCATAACACACACACACACACACACACCTCTTTGCTCCAGTTTTTATAAATGTTACACAGCTATACAGGTGAATATTCTGTTAGCATCAAATAAAACTGTTTGCTCTGTTTCAACTTAAGTACTTAGCACACCTTCATCTTCCACACAGCTCCCCTTGGCATCCACCCTTCTTCAGGAAGGAATGTATTGGACGCTGTGGGAAGGAATTCTTCCTACCTACATCTAAAGACATTAATAATCAAAGGAATGCATGCTATGAGGAAGCCCTGTAGATACTCTCTAACCATCAAACATCTACATTGCATATGAGGACCACATAACTTTGAATTCCTGTAAGATCTTTTTATATAACAACTCTCCTCTGTTTAACCATTTACCATGTAATGGTGAGCTCAAACTAGAATTAGGACAATAAACAGTAGGAGGTATTCTGTTGTGATTTTTTTTTTTTTAAGAGTTTGAAGGGCTCTGGAAGGAATTGACATAAATAGAGTGATGTATTTTGCTTCCTTCAGAATTATCCTTCTGCTATAAAGTACATATTTAATAAATTATAATCTCAGAAACTGCCCATAGGCTGAAAGTAAAGCAAACACACAAATGTTTGCATGTGAGGCTTACAAAAGCAAATCTTTATACTATTTTCTTTCCTAGTTTCCAACTAAACAAATCATGTTGAAGGAAAAAAGTACAATTTCTAGCTCAACAGGAATGATGTTCTGGTTTTGGGGAACAGCAACTCAACATGTCCTAAAAAAGCAATTCCCAGGAATGGTAACAGCAAGATGTATATATAAATATATATAAATAAATAAATACAAATAAATAAATAAATTTTAAAAAAAAGAGGGGAGAAAAATGAAACAAGAGAAAGCACAATTGTCATAAAAATCTTCTAGGACAAATCAAGTGAAAGCAAAAAGTAACGTTCAGTGTCAGCCATATTTGATGCAAGACACAGAATATCTACAAATACAGCAGAAAAATGTGCGGATCTCTGAAACACAGCAAGAGCTGCTAACAGGACCCATGAAACGATGCTGCTGCTCACCTGAATGCCACTTCCTCTTCTATCTGCTAAGGGAAAACAAATTCCTGACTTAAGGTAACAAAACAGCCCCAATGAATGAGGTTTCAACACACATATTTGGCAGCTATAAAGCTAAATCTGGCTTCATTGACCTCAAATATACAATTAGTTAACAAATGCCCACAGCTTTATGTTATATTACATCTGCTTCAGGTGGGCTGCCACAGCCTGGTCTCAGTGCACAGAGCAGCAGAGTATACAGACTGGTACCTGCTCCCAGCACAGATGAAACCTTCCCAAACAGCACCTAACTCACATGGAGGGTGAGGGAGCTGAAAGGCCATGTGGGACTGAAAATCAATGGGGTCTTTGTTTTAATTTTATGACGCTCCTCTGTGCATAGCCAGAGAATCCGAGAAAATTAGAAAATTCTTAAACTGAACTGCCATACATTTTACAGCCTGTGAAGAACCCAAGTAGTATAATTATGTGTGTTACACACATCAGGTCATGGTACCAAGCTGCCTGTATGGGTAAACAAAAGAACTTCTCCACAGCTGCCTTTAGAAAAGGCAGAGGATAAGAAGGACAAGATTTCAGTGCAAGTTGTCACAATGGAAACTGGACAAATTTTAACACAGAATTAAAAACAACAGCATATGGCTCCCTATGCTGAGGAACAGGAATGAGTGAGAACAGTGAGACTGGAGACAGGAAAAAGTAGCTGGAGGTATTTCAGCACAGCATAGAAAACATGGGAACAAGCACAAAAAAGTTCAGTGGAGGTGCAGGCTAGTGCTGATGAACTAAGCTCACTATTTTAAGCTAAATTCTATCTGAAATAATTTCTTCTGAATACACAATATTTTATGACTGCTCACAACATACAGAGAGAGAAGCTTCACAGAGAGAAGCTGCAGACAAAATTTCAAAATCATGGGGAGATGGTTATAGATTTCTATTCTGGGAAAGCTGGTGACTAGCAGGGTAGTCTGGAAGCAGATACAAGACAATTAGACTTGTACATAAACCCAGTACCTGTGACAATAGCAGTACCTCAGTCTTCAGGTAAATTTACTTATTGATTTTTGTAACTAGTCTGAGTTTGCTGAAACACAGGAAATGGCATACTGGGCCTGAACTCTTTTAAATCTGGTCATGGAATTGAGGTACACAGTCACTGTGCCTGTTTGTTACAGAGTTTCTGTATTCTAATTTTGACACATGGTTCCAAATTATACTCTTTGTGCAGCTTCAGACTGCTTTAGTCTCTGTGTGTCTGTCCTTGAGAATAAGAATGCAAGCAGAGACAAATACTATTTGCCAGGCATCCAGCAAAGCAGCCCACACGTAAGGAAGCATTTGAGCATTTTACATTTACACTTTGGCAGTGAGAGATGACATAGGGAGAGAAGAGATGGAAAAATTTTAAATGCAGAAGGCAGAAAGTCGGGGGGGGAAAAAATAAGAAAAGACTAATTCAACTCCTGTGTACATAAATGATACCATCTTTGTTGATACTAAATGTGCACTTAACCTCCACAGAGGAAAGGCTTAACTGTGTTCAGGTGTCAGTAAATTTAATTTAAAAAGTGTTTTCAAGTGAATATCATAGGTCAGTGAACAGAGTTGCCTTGGTAACAAAATCTAGTTGGTAATTTCAGGCACGGAAATACAAGTGGTGAGGAAGCTTCCAAGGCATTCTCAGAGTTCTGGCCAGCCAGTGGGATGTCCTGGTCAGCAATCCCCACAGGAGCAAGGAATCCCTGGGGAACTATTTCAGGGTCTGGAAGGCATGAGCACTACTTAGAAACAAGGAGACATGCACACACAATCTCCAGTGCTCGTGCAGGAGGATTATTTCCTTTTCTTTCCTTCCTTCATCATACTGGGGAAAAAAAATATTCAAAAAAGATCCTCTTTCTGTCTTATTAAGAGTAGGATTTTAGTGTCTGGGCAATTAATTCAAGCTGCACTGTGGTCAGCACACAGAGGTACAAGCAGGCTGTGAGCAACCTGACAAGAGGGGTCATTTGCTGCCTGGGACAGCTGCTGAAGGGGCCAAAAGCCTCAAAGGAAAAGGTGAAGCACCAGCAGTGCCCAAAGGCTTTATTTATAAACCTAAAAACTCACAGCAAGACAGGCTTTCCTCAGCCAGGAGAGACACACAGCAGAAAAACACGAGAACAAATTTTGCCTTAATGAAAAGCTCAATTCAGTCATTACATTCTCTCATAAGCTGCTACTCCTCACAAACACTGCAACTAAAATGCTGCCTAAAATGTTCTTTAAATCAGAACATTCCTCTTTGTTTAATTTACTAGGATCAGCTTTTCACTTTCTATTAGGTTCAAAGGACCAAGCACATTGAAGTAAAGAAAAATTAATTTTTTTTTTTTATTAGCTGCTGGTGTATTTTTAAACTACAATTAAGCCCTCTAATTAAAAAAAAACGTAATGAGAATTATTACTATGTATTATAGTAAACTATAATATAATAAAATATATATTTTAGATATTAAAATATAAATACAGCACAGGTCTCTGCAGATGCAATGCAAGCCACAGTAAGCATGTGCCTTCAAATTTGCAGCAACAGAAGATGCACATTGAAAATATGCATGACCCTACTCTGTGAAACATTAATACAATGTCACACAAAAAACAGTGGAACTATCAGAAGTACAACAACCACGTGTGAGGCTTCAGAAGGGTTTTTGTAAATAATGGTTACAGGCTTTTTTCTCTTTTTATCGTGGAGTGCCACCTGTTAACAGCACAGACAGTCAAACAGGAGGGGAAAGTCTGCTATTTGGGTACTCTCCAAACCTCTTCTTCAGAGTGCCCAGGTTTAAAGCATAATTTTTAACATTCTTAGGTACTAACACATGCCTTTAGAAATGAAATCTAAACCTCAAAGGTATCACTTCTATTTCCTGAGCACGTGAAAGGAAACTAATATGCCTGCAGTAACATTCACAAATAATTGCTTCACCTCTTGACCTGCAGTCCTGATTTTCCACAGAGCTTAGAAATGTCACATTTCAATACACTATAAATATATTTCACCTCAGGAAAAACTCTGGTCTAGAGGGTCACAAGGCAAGTGAAATGTGAGTCTAGTCTTTAATGGATATATACACATGTTCTGTTAAAACTGTGCAACTTTTGGAGCTGGCAGCTTTTTTTCTTATTTTTGCTTCACTGTGCTCTACTATCATAGCAGTCACTGATTTGTGTGCAAGAAATACATATGGGAAAATCTGAATGTAAAGCACAAGAGACATTATTAGCTCTCCCAGAGAAAATAACACACTTCAAACACAGCTTATAAACTTGGCTAAGAGGAACAGAATTAACAGCAGTAAAAGGTTTATGGCAGATGCCTATGCACAAGATCTTCAGCTAACAGGGGAACATCCTTTAAAGGAACCATCCTTCAGTCTGGAGCCCACTACCAGGTGCATGTCTGCAGCTGCACACCACAGCCTCTCAGGCTGTCTCACCTGCCACACACCTGAACATCCTGCCAAGGCAGCTACCAAGGAGCTGTGGCACCTGCAGGTACCTGCTGTTCTGAGCCAGGAAAGCAGGACACTCAGCACACACACTTCGCTGCAAGGTATCTCTTCAGCCTCCCTCCTTCCACATCTCCTGTGTTACAGCTCTAACCCTAACTGAAAGGGCGGGCTGGGAGCACCTGGAGAAGCCCTGTGATGGTAAGCTGTGCTGACTGTAATGAATAGAATCCTCCTCTGCCCAAAGACAGCAGTTGGCAGGCTCTTTGTACTAATTAAGTGGCATAAATGAGCAGCACTGCTGTCTGGAACATGAGCTGCAGACCTCATCTTATGTCCCAGTACGTAATACAAAGTCAAAAATGCTGTATTTCCACTTTCCAAAATACCACTCCTTATCTAAAAAAGATGTGCCCATAATTTTGTGCATGAAAAAAAAAAATTACCTGAGCTTTATTGTGCAAAGTCATAAAACCGTAATCTAAACATAGACATTTTATAGGCTGTGGTACCTTCACCAGCAACATAAGGAATATTTGTTTAATTTATATGCAAAAGGAGGGCAAAGGCATAATGAACAAAGTGCAATAAGAAGTGTTGGGAATAGGAGATCTGAGGTAGACACCTATTTGCAGCAATTTGAAGCTGTACAGAAGAAAAATAAAATAAAATCTCTATTACTGAAGCAGATGTTTCTAAGACAGGAAAGCAGAAGTAAGAATATCCCAACATCTGGAAATTTTAAGTGGTAGCAAAAACCATAGGATTAAATTAAATAAAGACAATAGGTCTGAAATGCAAAAAGGGCATCTGGGAGGTTAACCAACTGTCAATGAATTAGCTGGAAAAGGTAATTTTTAAGAAGATGAGCCATTAAAAAAGTACTTTGGCTTGCAGATTGTTGAACTGACTAAAAAGAACACATCAGAATTTAAAACTAAATTAAATAGCCAAGTCTTCTTGGACTTTATGTGAATAAATCCACCTGTGACTCTAAAACTCTAAAGCAGCACTGGAATCCAGATAACAGAAGTTGCTGTGTGTGCATAATTTGGTATGATTATTCATTTTTACCTGAAATCCAACCCTGTGACCAGTAGTACTGCGACAAATAAGAAGTTCAGGGGTAGACTGTACTACTCTACTGCTGCACCAAGCCACACACAATTCTATTTTGTATTTCTACACCACTGCCAAAACATCACAGAGAGCTGTGAAGTAGCTGTCCCAGGAGATAAATGTTTTTCAGATGATCATCCTGTCTCCTTTTGCTAGGCGCCTCATGGAAGCCAAACAAGATAGAACATTTTTAGAATAAGATGTTGGTAGAACAATTTTCACTGTTGTTTCTAAGAAGCCATCGGAAATTTTTAGTAGGCACTTAATCAGTTATTTGCATTTGTTATGTTTAGCTTAAAGGACATATGTGGTGCTTGAAAGAAGACCCATATTTTAGGTGCAAAACACAAGTATCACCAACTAGCTAAAGGTGACACATGCTTTTGAGTTACATTTCTCAACTCAAAACCTGAACACTTTGCTAACACTCATGTTAACTAATTCAGTAATTTATTATCCTTTCTTTTTCATCCTCTGATTTTGAGCTCTTAATACCTGCACAATGTTGCTGCCTGCAAAACTGGCCCGTCTCCAGATCCTGCCTCTGAGCAAAGCCTCGTTGAAGAGGTGAGCGAGCTTCCGCTCCATCTCAGCCCGGAACACCTCCTCCTGAATTCGCTGGTCCACGACACCCAGGAGAACTGCATGGCACAGAAAGCAACCCAAGAAAACAAATTCATTAGTAAAACTTCTCAGTTTCTTCTCCACAACTTCAATTACAAGCTTTGAGTCGCCTTGGGACAGCTTAGGGATAACTCGAGAGCACCTGTATTTAAATGGGAATTCTGACCTGTTCAGGTGGAGGTTACTTGTTGGAAAAGGGACACATTTGATTAATTTGGGGGAAAAAAAATTCAGGCAGAGGATTTTTTTGAACCTTAACCAGGCTAGACAGACCCAGGATAATAAAGCAACTATTTCAATTCTAAAAATGCATAAAATCATGAGCATTCAATGAACTTTTAAAAACCGCTAAAAGAGAAAATTTAGTTTAAATCGTCTGCTTCAACTAATTGCAGTCAAAAGTGTTGTGTTCAGAAGTGATACCGAGTTGGAGATGGGGAGGGCAAAGGTTCAGAGTCCTGGAGAAAAAGTAGAACAGCAGCACATGAATGAAGCTGTGTATCCAAGTGCAACTTCCCCAGATAAGATTAACAAGTATGCCAATCACAGCACAAAAACAATGGTTCGCAGCCCTGCTCACTTGGCAACCAGGTACCCTGGGTCACTGGGGCAGCTAATGCTGAGAGGAACCCCTGAAGGAAGATGAAAAAAAGGGTGGACTTTTACTAGCAAGATGGCATCCAGTTAAGAGAAATGTGGAGTGAATGGAGCAGTAGCCATTCAAATGACCCAACTGAACAACCCTCCAGGACAGCAAACCAACTCACTGCTGACTGCATCAAATGAATTCAGTTTTAATTCTCCTCCACTAAAAATACATGTATTTTTTAAAAGTCGCTTTTTCTGTGCTTCCACATTTATTTTTTTAAGTGTAGAGCTTAATAAAAAGCCACCAGTTAGATAAAATCAATTAAATATAATTTTAATTTTTTGACATTTTAAACCAAATCTATTAAAGCCACTTTTTCAATTTGAAGCTTTCACTGCAGATGTCAGAAAAAGGAAACATTTTCATGATTTCTCACTGAGATCAACAGCATCTGTCTTCTAAATTCAATCACAGACTAAGTATCTCAGAATTAAATAGCAAAATAGACAGTGACCTAAGGCTATTATATACACCAAGCAGAAAACTGTTCTTGCCTGTGTATTGGATTTCAGTATCAATAAATTATGTTTAATAGCATAAATTGTATTCTACAACAGAGGGAGAACACTGTATATCCCAGCTTTTTATGACTACTGGGATACATGTGCATATATCTGGATAATTTGATATTAAAAATCTTTACATGCATAGATTCTATCATTTTCCCATGTCATGATTCATTACCCTTAAAATACAAAACACTGACTGAAAGCAATGACCCAGCCAAAGTCTAGCTCTTCCCAGAATCTTGCAAGAACTGAGACTACAAAAAAATTCCTCAGCAGAAAAAAA